>JAADWJ010000013.1:0-97495 GCA_023336165.1 Pythium monospermum
CATGTGATCGAAGTGGACAGTGCGACGTCCATGATGACGGGGCTGTTCCGCCCCGTGAGCAGCTTGTGGAAAAAGGCCATGCAAGGCCATATCATGGACGATTTGTCCAGTGCCGAGGCCGAGACACCGTACGTTGTGCTGCTCAACGTGATGAACGCAAAAGATGCCGGCGGGTTTTTCAAACAGAAGACCACCCGCTATGGACAAGTGCAATGCTCAGTGCCAGCGGTAAGAAACCAAGCAAGAGGAAGTTCGAAGGAATGGACCTTCTATGTACTAAGATACTATGTGTGTGGCATGTACTAGGAATGGAAAGTGACCAGTGGGGGCAACGCCATGGCGATCCATCCGGCGGCAAATGGAACAGGCGTCACCGTCCATTACACGGGCGGCACGCCGTGCAAGAATGGTCGCGCCGCGTCGACCACACTCCACTACCGTTGTGATCTCAAAGCAGGTTTGTCATCGTCATAAAGGTTCTTTCTCTTTCCTTCTGCTCTTACTATGACCACCTCCCTCCCCTCTCCTCTAGGCACACCAGACCGGCCAACCCGCGTCGCGCGCGACGTGGACAATTGCCACATTGAGATGGAGTGGCGCACGTCGTTTGCGTGCCCAATTTGTGACGCGAGCTTCTTCAACGAAGCCAAAACCAGTTGTTCCGATGGCAAGCAGTCCATTTCGTACGCGCAAAGCCAACCATGTTATGGTGGTGTTTCTCCAAATGCCGTGGCCGTCGCCACGTGTTCGGATATCGTGCTGGACTCAAAGGCGCTGTACACGGCCTACGCGGCGATCTCGATCGTGGGCTTTGTGATCTTGCTGCTCATGGGCGGCATCATGGTCATGCACCGCAAATACCGCAATGTACGGACCAGCTTCTCTGTGTCTGTCTCTGTGAGGGTCTCTATTGAAGCTCACACTGTGTGTTTTTCTACCATTTTTTTTGCAGGCGTACAATGACTTTATGTATCTCAAAGGGAAGATGCCTGTGAACGAAGTCATCACGAGCGACGGCGGGAAAGAAAGCACGTTTGAGTTTACCCCCAAGTCGACGGCGATCCACAGTACGTCTCCAAACAGCCTCCAAGGTGGTTCTGGTGGCGGTCGCAGTTTGTTTTCTCCTGAAGAAGAAGAACACAAAGACAACGACAAGAACAGCAACGACAATGACAATGATCCACGGCTCCACAGCGTTTAGCCCGTTTTTAAAATTAAATAGTAGGCCTTGAGAGAACGGGATCATGAAATCAACAGGCTATTGGAAACACTCATGAGGCGTCCATTTGCATCCCACAGTTTGACCAGTGGGGCGGGCGGCGGTGGTGTAAAGCGCAACGATGGCTCGCCAGGCTCGTTGCGATCCGCAAGGGTTTCTGTTTTGGTCATCGACTTCTTCGAGTTCTTCTTGGTGGCCATTGCTTTACCCACGTTTGCATTCGCTGATAACCCATGGGCTTTCCATTTTGGTTGAGAGATCGGGACGATACTTTGGCTGGCCACTTGCTGCCGCTTCTTGATCCACGTGCACAAGATCTCCATATCTTGGTACGGATCGGTCGTCGCGCAAAGCAAATCGCCGTTGTGCAGCTCGTTGAAGGACGACACGCATTGCAAGAACTTGCGTTCACTTGGCGCGCCTGACACTGCTGGCCTGCTCACTTGTTCTCGATAGAGATGAAGGATGGGCGTCGAGATGCCTAGTTTGTCCACCGTATGCTTTGTGAGCTGCTCGAACGAGGAACAAGTTAGGTAGAGCATGCCATTGCGACGCCTGCCGTACAAGTACACGCCACACAGAAGCCTTGGACGAGTCGCCATCGTGCTCTCTTCTCTATTCTGTGATGCCGTCGCAGGCGATTCGAAGTCATCGTTTGCTGCTGAGTGATGGCGTGGTCCATTACTGGAGAACTGTTTTAAATACGACCGCTTCTTCTGGACACTCACACCAGTGGGAACCAGTGGAAGCGGTCGGATCGGGGAGCTGACAAAGCCCTGCGCTCGCTTGAGCACTTGTGGATAGCTTGACTTGGGCACACGACGATAGCGGTACTCGACGGCTTTTGCTGCGTTTTCTTTCTGCCCTTGTTGGATTTGTCGTGCTTTGACCTGGCGTGTCATGTGCTGACGGAAACCTTTGCTTTGGTACTCTCGCCAAAAGGCACTGTCATTCAGCAACTGCCGTGTCGCGGAGATAGAAGGAGCTTGCTCTGTTGGAGGCGTCTTCTTGGCAGCTGCTCGAACGTTTCTTCGCCAAGGATGTGGTTTGGGATGAAGGGAGTGCAGCACGCGGCGCACGGAATCTCTTCTTTCCAGTCGGCGAAGAAGCGCGTCCATCTTTGGACTGGTGCAAGAAGTTTGATTGGCTGATGCGTCCTCGTCGTCTTTGCTCATGGAATCTCCTCCATGTCCTTCTTCTTCGGCTTGGCTACCGGATGAGCAGAGTGCGGTCATGAGATCTTGTAGCTCGCCGCCTAGCGCATCAAGCTCACGAAGAAGTTCTCCTCCATTCGGCTTTGGCGGCGTGTCAACTTCACCATGGCCAGTGTGTGCTACTGCCGGTGTGTCCGAGCCAGCAGCATCAATCGCCGCGTCATTTCTGCATACCAAGACCAGTCAGAACCAAGCACACAAATCTGGTTCGTTAACAAGATAGCCATCTTACTCGTCTTCAATATTGATCCTCGTTAGCAGTGCAAGGCATTCGTTTGCGATCCCCATAGCCGAATCACTGGCATCGTCGTTCTCCTCGCCATCAAATCCACTGCTTCTTCCATCATCATCGTGGTCGCCGCCACAGAATTCGCGTAGCTGCTCTGAGAAGCTCTCCAAGTCGTTCAAGATGTCCACACTGCTGCCATCTTCTTCATGGAGAGTGAGGCATTGAGGTTTCGTAGTTTCCGCCATAGATGCTGACGGACGCCGCCCCCGTATCGGTAGCGAGCAGCTCAACAGCTTGCGCTTGCCATGTTACATTTCCATTTCGGGCGAGAATTCACCTCTCAAAACACATTCCGAAACGACACTATCACCTTTGCAAATGTATACTATTCGGGATATAGTGTGGTCCACGCAATATGGATACTGTAATCGTAGTGGACCACCTCAAATTCGGGGAGGGACGCTTCACCTTGAAGAGATCGCGAAGCGACACTCCCAAAGACCCGCCCACTCGACCAAAAGCATCGACGCCGTTCGAAAGCCACGGACTGGCGGACGGAGAGAGCTTGCAAGCGAAGAGCCTTGCTTGGACATGGATCGAGAGGATAACAATGAAGATGAGCGGCGTACGTACGTGACGTCGCTGCTGGCGTGCATGTGGGGGCGTAATGCCGCGTTACGCACTGACGACACCAAGTCGGAGGAAGCGCTCAATTCGTTTCTGGATGACCCACAGTGTCCTGTGTTACTGGCGCGGCTCGTCAGCGATGGCGACAAGACCACCAAAAATGCCATTGTCTTGTCCACGCAGCTGCAAGAGAAGGCGACCGTGGCAAAACCATCGGAAGCGACGACCAAGAGCGAGACGGTGTTTGTCAAGCTCCACGCGCGGCCGCTCACACCAGAGAACATGGCCACCAACGTGCAGGTGACCTCCATGACGACGCAATCGCCTTTGCTGAGCTTGTACCAGAGCCTGCATAACGTGTACGCGCCACTCTTGCTGCGTAACGACGCGACGGCGGGGCAGTTGTCGCAGAAACTCAAAGATATCCTCATTGAGCTGGACGCCGGGCTGGGCAGCTTCATGGTGCATGGAGGAGGCAGCGGAAGCGGCGCGTCGGTGAAGATTGACGAAAGCTCTCCCGCGGCGCTGATCAACATCGCGAGTATCACGGACGAGTTCAAGTACTGGGAAAGCGACACCCACAAGAACGCGTCCAGGGCTCGCAAGTTCAGCGACGCCTTTGACAATATCCAGCAACGGTACTCGCAACTTGAGTCGCTCACCATGGACGAAATGGGCGAGTTGCTGGACGAAACGAAAGAGGCACTGGACGATATCTGGCGCAAACCACTTCCTGGAAGCAGCAGCAGCAGCAGTGCCCCGTTCCCACAGGCTCGCATGGACCATGTGCTTGGGCTTGTCGGCTCGGCGATCAACACGTTCATCGTGGCACGCACAAAAGATCTGGATCTCTGGACAGGCAACTTTAATGATGTCAAGGCCATGCTGGAGCAAGCCATGGAGATTTGTGACAAGTGGATTTCCAGTATCGATGCTCTCACGGTGGAAGACTGGCCGTACTTTGACGAACACAAGTGGGACGGCGCCAAGTCCACGCAAGATGCGCTTTTACGCAGCCTCACGGGCCGCATCGACGAAGTGTTGCGGCTTCGCATGACCTACGAAGAGCTCATCTCGTTGCTACCACGAAACTCAGTGCGTGAGACCTCCAGTGGCGAAATCTTCAAGCCCTTCCGAGGGCTCAAGGCGCTCTACTATAACCCGTACTCGGAAAAGCAATGGAAAACCGCAGTCCACGTATTTGAAGGCATGCTGGGACCCTTGGAAGCGCAAGTTGGCGCGATTTTACGCGACCAAATCAGCGTTTCCGTCGGCGCCGGAAAGGCAAATGCGACGGTGCGGCTCTTGCAGCGGTACTGCAACTTGCTTCGGCGCCCGTCGCTTGCCAAGACACTCGCAGGAGAACGCGATGCGCTGCTCACACAGCTCGTAGCCCACGTGGACCAGCTGCAAAGCGACTTTGACCTACGCTCTTCCTCTTCCTCAGGCTCCTCCTCCTCACGTGGCTCGCAGGAGCAGCAGCAGGACCAGAAGACAGCGCTCCATATCGGCAAGATGCTCAGCCCCCATGTCAACGTCATCGTCTGGAGCCACATCTTGTTCATGCGCGTCACCGAAGTCAGTCGCCTTGCGCGGCTCGTTTTATCGGACTTGCCTGGCTTTAAATCGCTTCTCATTAAAACTGACAAGCTGGAAACCAGTGTCTATGACTTGTTACTGGATAAAGTGATCGATTGGCAAACGGATATCAAAACGCAATTGAAAAAAGACAGTGGTGCCTCGTTAAAAATCAGTGGCAAATTGATGTTTTTTGAAAAGGGCAATTTAGTGGTCAATTTTAGTGAATTTTTAGTGACCCTTTTACGCGACGTCCGTCAACTCACGGAAATTGCCGCGCAACATAAACAGTTCCGCCATACAAAAGCCAATACGACAACAAAGCTGGTGTGGGTGCCCGAAGATGTGCGTAAAATTGTCCAAGATGCTGAAAAATACTACCGTTTTGGCGTGACATTGAAAAAAGTGGCTAATTTTTATAATACCGTGGGGGCCCAAATCATTCCCGAACAAAAACCCATGCTACTTAAATCGCTTTTAAAATTTGATGAGCTGGTCCACAGCCCAGGAGGTTCTAATACTCAAAATAAATCGGTTTCGTGGAATAATTTACAAGAATGTCAAGATTACGTGCACCAATTACAAGATGAAGCCGATAAATTAGCCACGGAAATTCGTAAATTGAAACAAGCCCATGAAAAAATGAGCGACGAATGTGTGGCGCTGATGGAAGTCGATTTGCTTCGTGCGCCAGACAAATGGAAAGGCAAATGGGATGATATTAAAAAAAATATTTTACTGTTGAGTAAAAAATATGACCAAAAAGATACCCAATGGCTTCTCTTTTGGGACCACCAAGTGTACAAAGTGCTGGAAAGCGGGTACCAATTTGGACTGGAAATGCTCCATGAAAATTTACCCGATGTGAAAGAAATTAAAACGGAATTAATCTTCCCTAAAACTGGCGGCAAAAATAGTATTAACTCCACAAATGGGCTCACGTTGGCGCTGGAGCCACCGGTGGAAGAATTACGCACAAAATATTATAAAGCGCTCAAGACTTTTGTCGCAAGGCCAAATCGGTTTCAAGGATTTGGCAATAAAAACGTGTTTTCCGCGATGTGTGATGCGAATGCGCCTAATTTAGTGGCGGTTTATGCGACGTGTGAGCAGCTCTTTTGGAAAGTGGAAATGCTTTTATATGAATACGAACCATGGAGTCTTGTGACGCGGTTACCCGGAAATGGAGGCAATCGAAATGATGAAAATGGGTCCCTTTTAGAGACCATTTTACACGACCCAAGTGATTGGGAAGTCAATTTTAAAACGTTAAAAGTGAAAAAAAAAGAAGCCGAAAAGTTGGTGGATTTTGTGAAATTGGATTGTATCCAAGTGTCGTTGGTGAAATTTAAAGACCATTTACGGACCCATTTGAACAAATTCCAAAATGCGCTTTTGGAATCGCTTTTTAAATCCATTTTAGAGCATATTCGGCTCGTCGATGGGTTTGTCGATGCTGCGATGGTCAAGTTAAACACGCGTCCCCACTCTATTAGCGAAATCAGCGTGGCGCAGCAAGAGTGGAAAGAAATTGACAGCCAACGCAGCCAAATGCAAACCAATTACGACCAAGCGGGCAAGAAAAAAACACTTTTAGTGGCCCATTTAGCCAGTTTAAATGGCGTCAATGGGCTCAATTTGCCCGTCGAGGAATTGGACCGTAAACTAGGCCAAATACCGACCCGTTGGGAAAATTTTGAAATCGCATTGGAAGCATTTAACGATATGATTGACGAATCGCGTGAAAATTTAAAAGGCGAATTAGAACAACAAGTCGTGGATTGTAATGTGGAAATTGACAAATTTAGACAACGCTGGATCACTTTACGTCCCGTGGAAGCGCTGAAAACATGGGAAAACAGTGAATTACAAGAGATTTACATCGCCATGGACGAATGGCGTGAAAAATTGAGTGGGTTAGTGTCTAAAAGCCAGGAATTGACCACGAATTGTGCGGCTTTTGCCATGACCGAGCCCAATTTTGATGGCCTCGAGCTCTTGAAAAATGATGTGGATATTGTAGACAGCAACTGGACGCTCTACAAAAAATTCCAAGCCGAAATTCAAGAAATGGAACAACAAGATTGGCTCAGTTTTTCGGTCAATATGTTTGCACTGCAAGATTGCAGCACCAAATGGCTCGACGCCGCCAAGCAGCTCCAGCTTGAGCAAAGCCGCTCTTCTTCTTCTTCGACCAGTAGTATGAGCCTCGTGGTGGACAAGCTCGTGGAGTTTACGAGCCGCGTGAAACGAGCCATGCCGGCTCTCAAGCTTTGCCGTGGCGAGCCGTTTAAAGAAGACCACTGGACCGAATTGTTTTTAAAATTATCCTTTCCGAGAGAAATTAAGCCTGGCACACTTTGTGTTTTCCATTTTATTGGGAAATTACATATTTTAGAAACATCTCCGTTTCTAACATTTGTCAAAGGGCTCCATGCCCGTGCCCAAGGAGAAGTGCAAATCCGTGATGCATTGAAAGAAATACGTGGGTGGATCAGCACGGCGACGCTGAGTTTATTAGACCATGTCCATGAAAAACGAAAAGTGTGTATTATCAAAGATTGGAAAGAAATTACGCTGGAATTAGGTGACAACCAGTCGCTTTTAGCCTCCTTGAAAGATTCGCAATTTTTCAAACCATTTGAACAAGAAGCCAAGCAATACGAAGAGAAAATGAATATTTGTGATTCTGCCTTGACCCACTTGAATGTGATTCAACGGAAATGGGTTTTTTTAGAACCCATTTTCACAAAAGGTGCTTTACCCTCGGAACAAGGCCGTTTTACGAATGTGGATAAAGAATTTGTGAGTATTATGGGCGTTTTAGAAAGCGATCCGATGCTTTTCCATTTATCGGATGAAATGCTGTTTCCAAAATTAGTGGATAAATTGAATATGATGGTCGACCAATTAGAACGGTGCCAAAAGGCACTTTCTGATTTTTTAGAAGCCAAACGGTCTTCTATGCCTCGATTTTATTTCATTGGTGATGAAGATTTACTGGAAATTTTAGGACAATCACAAAACCCATTGGTCATCCAAAACCATTTGAAAAAATTATACCAAGGGGTCTCGAAAGTGGAATTTTCGGAGGATAAAACCCAAATTATTGCCATGTTTTCGTCAAATTTAGAAAAAGTGGTACTTCAGACACCTGTCCAAGTGACCAATCAAGTGGAAGAATGGCTGGAATGTTTTACCAATGAAATGCGCCGGACCATTCGTGTTTTAGTGGCCCAGTGTGTGGCGAGTAAAGCACCAGATTATACTCAATTCCCATCACAAGTGCTTTGTTTAGCCGAACAAATTCGTTTTTGTGAACAAGCGGAACTTGCCATTCACGATGGAAATATTGGGAATTTGAAAAAAACACTTTTAGAGACTTTACGTGAATTGACGTCTTTGGATTTGACCAGTGAATTGCTCATGAGTTTGAAAGTGAAGGCACTTGTGCTAGATTTAGTGCACCATTTGGATGTGTGTGACCAATTAACCCAAGCAAATTGTCGCTCCATAAAAGACTGGATTTGGCAAAAGCAAATTCGTTTTTATTTTTCAAAAAATGCTAAAAACACATCTAAAAATGCTAATAATGCAGCTGCCGATGCGGTGGTGGTCAAGATGAACGATGCGGTTTTTGATTACACGTACGAATACCAAGGAAATGCAGCCAAATTAGTGCACACGCCACTCACCGACAAGTGTTATTTAACACTTACCCAAGGAATGCACATGGGCTTTGGTGGGAATCCGTATGGACCAGCCGGTACGGGCAAGACCGAGTCGGTGAAGGCTCTAGGAGGCCAATTTGGCAGGCAAGTATTGGTGTTTAATTGCGACGAAGGCATTGATTTCCAAGCCATGGGACGCATTTTCATTGGGCTTGTCAAATGTGGCGCGTGGGGTTGTTTTGATGAATTTAATCGATTAAAAGAAGACCAATTATCGGCGATTTCGCAACAAATTCAGGTGATCCAAGATGCCATAAAAGACCACACCAAGCATATTAAATTATTAAACCGCGATGTCGATGTGGATTTTAATGCCGGTATTTTTGTGACGTTGAATCCAGCGGGCAAAGGATACGGTGGCCGTTCGAAATTGCCCGATAATTTAAAAGCGCTTTTCCGCCCCGTCGCGATGGGACGGCCCGATAATAATTTGATCGCCGAAGTGATTTTATATTCCGAAGGATTCAGTGAGGCAAAAGAAATTGCGTCCAAAGTGGTGTCTTTATATTCGCTGTCCGCACAATTATTATCGCCCCAACAACATTACGATTGGGGGCTTCGTGCATTAAAAGCTGTTTTAAATACCGCCGGAAAATTATTACAAGCGGCTAAAAAGGAATTGGTCAATGAGTCGCCAGGCACCATTTTGACACCCGCGCAAGAGACCGAAATTTTAATCAAGGCCGTGCGCATTAATACGCTTTCGAAGCTCACTTTTGTGGATTCTTCCCGTTTTTTAGCACTCATCGGAGACGTTTTTCCTGGTGTTAAATCGGCCGATTTATCTGGTGGTGCCTTGGAAACAGCCATCCAAGAAGTGATGGTTGCGAAACCGTTTTTCTTACAAGTGGACGAACTGCAAATTCGTAAAATGCTGCAATTAAAAGAGTCGCTGGACCAACGCATGGGCTGTGTGGTCGTGGGTCCTTCGGGAAGTGGCAAATCCACCGTGTGGCAGATTTTACAAGCCGCCTTAATTAAATGTGGCCAACAGGTTAAAACCCACGTGATGAACCCTAAATCTATGCCCAGGGAAAGGCTTTTAGGGCAAATGGATTTAGATACACGCGAATGGAGCGATGGCGTTTTAACCGATGCCGCACGGAAAGTCGTGAAAGAAAATGACAACGTGCGGTCGTGGATTATTTGTGATGGTGATGTGGATCCAGAATGGATTGAATCGTTAAATTCCGTTTTAGATGATAACCATTTATTGACTTTACCAAATGGCGAACGCATTAATTTTGGGCCAAACGTGAATTTTGTGTTTGAAACGCATGATTTAAAATTTGCTTCTCCGGCGACCATTTCACGGATGGGGATGATTTTTTTATGTGACCAAGATGTGGAAATTCAAAAATTAATGTCTAAATGGCTTTTAACACAACCCGAAACAAATCGCCCAAATTTACAAAAATGGATTGAAGAATTCTTCACAAAAGCATTAGACGAATTCTCCAAATTTGAGAAAATCGTGGATACCACCATCGTAGGCACCATTTACAATGGTTTAAGCCATTTAGCAACTGCTTCCCAAAGCAAATGCGAGTTTTTAGTGGCTTTAATCCGTGGACTTGGTGCGAATTTATCCATCCCGAATCGCACAAGTTTTGCCAAGTCGTTGTTTATGATGGCCGGCGAACGGCCTCCAGATATGAACGCGCCATTGGATTGTTATTGTATTGGCTCAGTTTTCCATGCGTACGAGACCAAGAGGGACACCTATGGCGCACTGGATGGCAAATTAGATCGTCAGGATTTAAGTGGCTGCCAAGAGGCCGTGGTTCCTACGATTTCCGTGCAACGGGGGTTAAAAATGATGGAACCGTGGGTGGAAAACATGGAACCGTTTATCCTAGTGGGTCCGGAAGGGTGTGGTAAAAATATGCTCATTCGGCAAGCGTTTACGAATTGTAAAAACGTCAATGTGACCGTTTTACACTGTAATGCGCAAACCACCGCCGACCATATTATCCATAAAATAGCGCAATGCTGTTCTCTGTTTTCCACGACTTCGGGCCGTGTGTATAGGCCACGTGATTGTGAAAAATTGGTTTTGTATTTGAAAGATATCAATTTACCGAAACCTGATGCTTATGATACGTGTATGCTAATCGCGTTTTTACAGCAAATGCTCACGTTTCACGGGTTTTACGACTCCAATTTGGAGTTTTTAGGCATTGAAAAAGTCCAAATCGTCGCGAGTATGAACGCAGCGACCACTGTAGGACGGCACCCATTGTCTACGCGGTTTACAGCGATCGTGCGAGTCGCGTACATGGATTATCCATCCTCTGAGGAACTGCAAGTCGTGTATTCCACTTTTTTAGAAGCCGTTTTTAATGACCCAAGTGTCTCTCCAAATTGGCGTGGCAATCGTGAAAAGTGTGATAAATTAGCGAAAACCATGGTTGATATTTACGATTTGACCAAAACCAAGTTTACGGTGGATGATTTTCGCCATTATCTGTTTACCCCACGCGATTTGAGCCAATGGGTCTTTGCACTGGTACGGTACGATTTACAAAATGATAATGTGTTGGATTTCGTGGCGTATGAAGCGAAACGGCTTTTTAGAGACCGATTAGTCGATGATGAAAGTGTTTCCAAGTTTGATGGCATTGTGAACTTGGTACTCAAGCAACACTGGCGCCATACGCCAAAGCTTCAAGAAGTATTCTTCAGTTCTCTTGGAAGCGGCGGCGGCTCGACTGCCAAGATAACAGCAGCCGACCCAAGTAGCCCAGACGGTACCAGTTCTGGCTCTGATTCTGCTGCAGCGTCATTATCTCGAATCTCGTGTGAGGATTTTACCCACGTCATTTCGCAAGGGCTGACGCTCTATGAACGTGACGAAAAAGAGCTCCATATGCTTTTATTTGATGAAATCTTGGACCACGTCGCCTGTGTGGAACGGGTGCTCTCGCAGCCTGGCGGTGCCATGCTTCTTGTGGGCCATGCCGGTGTCGGACGGCGGTCAGCAGTGACTCTGGTGGCGCATTTGCTGGGCTACCGGTTTGTCTCACCAAGTGCCACACGGAAATACGATACAAATCAATTGAAAAACGATTTAAAAGGGGTTTTGGTGAAAGCCGCGGTCGATGGCACCCATTGTGTGTTGTTTTTGGAAGATTACCATTTCAGCCACGACGATGGGATCTTAGAAATCACCAATTCGCTTTTAAGCTCAGGCGAAGTGCCTGGTTTATACACACAGGATGAAATTGAACCCTTGATTTCGCCATTGAAAGAAAAAATGCTGGATGCCATTGGGTCCTCCAGTCCTTCGACCAGTGGGCATATTAAAACGGTGTATGATTATTTTGTATCACGGGTTCGCCAGTTTGTCCATGTGGTCATTTCCATGGATGCGAGCCACCCCCAATTCCAAATTCGATGTGAAAGTAACCCAGCATTGTATACAAAATGTGCGATTATCTGGATGAATGAATGGTCCCCGCAGAGTATGAAGCAATTACCGGAATTATTACTGCAAGGCTGCGATTTATTAGTGGACCAAGTGCCTAAAATGGGTGTTTTAATTCAAAAAGTGTATGATATTTGTAAGAAAACACTGATCACGACCACGACAACGCCACGTGAATTTGTGATGTTTATTAAAACGTGGAAAACACTTTTTGAACAAAAACAAAAACAAGTCAACCAAGAAATTGTGCATTTAAAAAGTGGACTAAGTAAATTAGAAGAAGCTGCCACCACCGTGGATTTACTGAGTAAAAATGCGCGAATTAAAAAGCAAGAATTAGGACAAGCCCAAATCGCAGCAGACCATGCAATGGACGAAATCCAAAAGGCTCTTGACCGAGCGGCGACAAACCGAAGTAATGTGGAACAATTGAAAAAGCAACTCGCGGAAGCGGAAAAATCCACCACTGCTCGTAAAAAAGAAATTGAATCGGAATTATGTGAAATTAATCCCATTTTACAATCCGCCAAGGATGCCGTGGGCAATATCAAGAGTGATAATATTAACGAAATCCGGTCTCTAAAAATGCCACCGGAGCCGATCCATGATGTTTTATCCGCGGTGCTCATGTTATTGGGCATCCAAGATACCTCGTGGAATTCCATGAAAAAGTTTTTAGGCAACCGTGGCGTGAAAGAAGATATTTTAAATTACGATGCCCATCGAATTACTGGTGACATTTCCAAAGCCGTCAGTAAATTAGTCAAGAATAAGGCCTCTTCCTTTGACCATGACACGATCACACGCGTGAGTGTCGCGGCGGCACCATTGGCGACTTGGGTCAAGGCAAATTTGAAATATTCCATGGTTTTGAATAAAATTGAGCCATTAGAAGCCGATTTAGCTGAAGCCACGCGGTCGTTGGAAAGCTCGCAGCAAAAACTCCACCAATATGAAGACGATTTAGCAAAAATTGATAAAAAGGTTTCCCAAATGAAAACCCAATTTGCTGAAAAAACAGCCGAAGCTGAAAAATTACGATACGCGTTGGAAAAGGCAGAAACCACGTTAACCAAGGCGCAAGGTCTTTTATCGAAATTGAGTGGTGAACAAAAACGGTGGTCCGAACAAGTGAAAGAATTGGAATTGAAACAAGGTGATTTACCCATGAAAATGCTGTTTGCATCGGCTTTTACGACGTTTTTAGGCAAATGTTCCGAAGATACGCGTGCCAAAATCGTCAAAGAATGGGAAAACGCCCAAGAAGATTTAGTGGCGTCTTCTTCAAGCCACGGGGTCTTTGAGTACCGCAAGCTCATGAGCACGGAGAGTGAATTGCTCACGTGGAAGAGCATGGGTTTGCCTGCTGATAACTTGTCCATGGAGAACGCATTGGTCGTGGTCCACTCGTGTGCGGACCGATGCCCTTTCATTATTGACCCTGCGAGCGCCTGCACGACGTGGCTGAAAGCTGAGCTGGAGAAAGACACCACGCGCCCATTAACTCTTTTACAAGCGCAGGATCCGCGTTTTGTCAATATTGTGGAGCAAGCCGTGCGCTTTGGACGCACGCTTGTGGTGCTGGAAGTGGACACGGTGGAGCCGTACTTGTACCCGCTGGTGCGGAAAGATTTGATCCACCAAGGACCACGGTTTGTGGTCGCGCTGGGTGATAAAATTGTGGATTATAATGAGAATTTTAGGCTGTTTTTAGTGACCCGCAACCCATCGCCTCCTCTTGCACCGGATGCACTGGCGATCGTAAATGTGGTCAATTTTACAGTCACGAAATCTGGTTTAGAAGGCCAATTACTTGGCGTCACGATTCAACATGAACAACCAGCGTTAGAACAAGAAAAAAGTGAATTACTCAAGCAAGAAGAGGACTGTAAAGTGCAATTAGCGACGTTAGAGAAGCAACTCGTGGAGGCACTGGCGACTTCGGAAGGTGATATCTTGGAAAATGTCGTGCTCATTGAATCGCTGACAAAAACAAAGGCCACCAGTGCGGAAATTGAACTTGCATTGGAAAAATCCGCCAAAAAATCCGAAGAATTGGATGAAAAACGTGATTCGTACCGGCCTTTTGCCCACGAAGGCGCCAAATTGTTTTTCCTGGTCAAGCAATTGAGTGCGGTGAACCATATGTACCGTTTTTCACTTGCCAGTTTTTTGTTGCTTTTCAGAAACACGTTGAGTACGAAAATGGAATCCACCTCGACAAAGGACCGCATTTTGAGACTGGTGCCTATTTTAGAGTATAAAATGCTCATGTTTGTGGGAAGAGCGCTTTTTAAGGAGCACCGCCCGATGTTTGGCATGCACTTGGTCCATGGTATGCACGATGATTGCTTTGAAAAGAACGAATATGAAGTGTTTTGTGGTGAAGTCGTCGTCGCCAGTGGTGGTGGGACAAGTAGTACTACAGCGCTGCCTGAGTGGGCGTCTTCCGAGCGTAAAGAAGCGTTTTCTAGGCTCGTGGAGACTTTGCCTCGGCTCGCGCAGCAGTGTAAATTCGACAGCACCGATCTTTGGATCCGGTGGTCGAAATCGCCCGAATGCGAACAATCGTTCCACGCCAAGATGGATAAATCGTCTTCTTCTGGAAGTGGTGGACTCTCGGCGTTCCAGAAGCTTCTCGTCGTCCAGGCGCTTCGTCCGGATCGTCTGCAAAGCGCCATTATCCAGTTTATCTGTGGCGTGATGACGCTCAAGTCGCTCACGCCGCCGCCACTGGATTTCAAAGCCATTGCGTTGGAAGAAGCGACCCATTTGACACCGGTTTTGCTCATGACCACCGCTGGGGCGGACCCATCGAAAGAACTGGAAGAAGTCGCAACTTCCGTGGTTGGCAAGGGCCACTATTTTGAAGTCGCCATGGGTGGAGGCCAGCAAGAAAAGGCGCTTGCGCTTTTGAAAAGCGCTGCGGAACATGGCGAGTGGCTTTGTCTGCAGAACTTGCACTTGGTCGTCGCGTGGCTTCCAGTGCTTGAGAAAGAGCTCAATATCTTACAAGCCAACACCAAGTTCAGGTTGTGGCTCACGACCGAGCCACATGACTCATTCCCATTGGTTTTACTGGAACAATCCATTAAAATCACGTTTGAATCGCCGCCGGGCTTGAAAAAGAACTTGCAACGGACGTACTCGGCCTGGAACCCGCAGTTTATCAGCAGCGGGTCGCTTGCGAGAGCTCAATTGCTGTTTTTATTGGCGTTTTTCCATGCACTTTTGCAAGAACGGCGCACATATTTGCCACAAGGGTGGACCAAGTTTTACGAGTTTTCGTTTGGTGATTTCCGCGCAGGCACAAATGTCATTGAACAAAACTGCAAGTCGATTTCCGGTTCCTCTTCCGAGCGCAGTGGAGGCTCTGGAATCGACTGGGCGACGCTCCATGGGCTCATGGAGAACGCGATCTACGGCGGCCGTGTGGATAACCCGTACGACTTGCGCGTGTTACGCTGTAACCTCACGGAATATTTCAGCACCGAGTTTTTATCCGGCCAGAAAAGCCTGCTGCGAGGCATCAAAATGCCGCAGTCCACACGCCATGAAGATTTCATGGAGTTGATCGATAAGCTCCCAGACAGCGACGCGCCTGGCGTGTTTGGGCTGCCGGATAACATTGAACGGTCCATGCAACGCACGCTTTCGGGAGAAGTCATCACGCAGCTCAAGATGCTTTCATCAAGCGAAGAAGAAGCCGATAAATTTGACAGGGAAAAATGGCGTGCCCAGCTTGGGCCTCTTTTAGAAAGCTGGGCCAAGTGGACGACCAACTTGTCACTGGACAGTGGCGGCGGCCCATCGGCAGCCTCCAGTGGTGGGAAAAGTGGCAACTTGACCACGATGGCGCCGTCGGATGCCTTTGTCGCACTGGAAAACGAGTACGCACTTGAGCTGGCGCTGCAAGTCCACCACGCGCTCCACGGGTTGAAAAAAGTGATCTACGGCACGGGTTTGCTCACGCCGGCGATCCAAACCGTGGGCGCGGATTTGATGCAAGGCGTTGTGCCCAGCGGATGGAGCGCGAAATGGGACGCCAGTGAGAATGCGCAAGTGTGGCTGCGTGCACTAGCGCTGCGTAAGCGTGCCCTTTTGGAATGGCAAGAAGCGTCGTCATCGGGCAAGCTACTGTCGCGTGGGCTGGATCTGTCGGATTTGCTTCATCCAGGTACTTTCTTGAATGCGCTGCGGCAGCAAAGCGCACGCGAACTGCAATGCTCCATGGATGGCATGAAGCTGCTTTCCTGCTGGGAGAAGGATAAAATCAAAGGCAGCAAGCTTGAGTGGTTTGAGATAACGAACTTGCTTCTTCAAGGTGCGTCTTTTGACGGCGGCAACTTGGTGGAAGCGAACGCCGACGCGCAAGAACTGGTGACGGTGCCGCCTTGCTTTGTCGCGTACGCTCGCGACGACGCCGAAGAGATTTACCCAAAGGAAAACTGTATCAAGGCGCCATTGTACTACTCTACGAGCCGCGAGAGGCTGCTCGTGGAGATCGCCATGCCCATCAGTGGTGACCATGCACGGTGGATCCTGGCTGGTGTTGCCCTTTTCCTGAGCGAATGAAATTTGATAGAAAGTGCAGCCGCAATAAAAAATAAAAATAAAATATATTTTTCATTTTGTACACCAATCGATCTCTGTGATTGGTTAGAGTCTAGTTCCATAGTGTACGCAAGCGTGGACGGGATGTTGAAGTGGGTAGGTTGTGTGGGGGGCGCGTCCCAAGAAAAGCAAAGAGCCACCCAGAAAGAGCACCATCGCACCACATGAAGAGCTCTCTGACGCGACCACAAGGATAGAGACCACCGTACCGTACGTAGCTCAAGTGCTCTCTCTAAATTCGCGCAAGACTAAGACGGACCCGCGTACGACGGCGCAGCCACGATGGGGTGTTGTCCGTCGAAGCACAAGCGCGCCAAGGACAGCGACTTGACGGCGTACAATGAGTATCCTCCGACAGAAAGAGTCGACGTCGACTTCACTCTCAGCGAACGCCAGAGCCACGTAAGTGTTCCTATTCATGAAGACAAGACGATCGTATGTGGTAATCAAGCTCCGAGCGACATGCTTATGGATCGAGGCGATGGCCGCGCGTTGGAGAAATCGGACCACGAGGGCACAAATCAAAGTGCCCATGTTGTAGTCGAGGACAACAACCAAAATGACATCAGCATTGTCATTCGTAATGCTGACGATCGGGATCCCGCGACAGAAGAACAACATGCGGTTCCCCCAATCAAGATTTCCCAGTCCCTGGTCTCACAAGAGTCGCCTTGTCGGCCGCCGAGTTTGGCGATGCCGTCGCCATCCAGGCCACCGACTCTATCATCGCCCTCCAAGCCGCCTGTCAATTATGAAGACGTACCTATCAATTCAATGTATCATCGCATTCATCTGGTCGAAGTGGAAGTGATGGAAGACAAGCGGCGACAGGAGCAACAGCAAGAAGCCGAACGACGAGAGCGAGAGATCCAAGAGTTCAAGGCAGCGATGCTTACTACATCTGGATGATGAGTGCGATCTCGCAAGTTGCCGACAAATTGCGCATGCACTGCGCAGTCACAGCCCCCTCAACGGCAAGGGCCAATGTGGCGAACCACCCACTGCACTCCATTCGTCGCCATGCATGTGAAAGCATCCACAGTACGGTTCTGTACTCTGTAATATCAAAATACACTCGGAGATAAGTTTTTTTGTGAGTTCTTCACAGAAGGTGGAATCAATCCTTGTTTCAGTGTGAACCACATGCACACAGCATTGCTTTATGTGCATGGAAGCAACATGTTTTGAGAGGGTGGGATGGTTCTGAAGGCTTTTCAACAGCACTGCTCATTTGCCGAAGATATTTCCAAGTGAGTTCTGCAATACTGTATACGGTAATGAAATAACAGAATACCGGTAATTATTGTTTGAAAATAGTACTCGGTGAATATATCCACTCACGCACGCACCTTCCCGACATGACGGCAAGGTTCGTTCTATGAACAGGTCAGATTCCCGCGATGCAGAAACGTGGCGAGTGTACAAAAGTGCCGTCCTGATCTCCAGACTTTATCTGTTTGTTGCTTTCTCGCATCCAGTAGGGTACGGTGCCATCCAGTGAAGACTGGCCGACCGTCGTATCCCGGATAAGGGACCTGGTTTTTGAGTCTCTCAGGGTGTCGGAAGCAAACGGCCGCATTTTCCCACGTGAAGGTTTCGGGGACCCGTCTCGACTTGACGGTCGATACATAGGTTCTTTACAGGACCACTGACCCGAATAATCAATGGTATCCAGGATAGAATGGATAACCACATCATCCACCGCTGTGGAGTGGAGTTGGATCGTGGTGTCCAGATTGGTGTCACTCCTGTGGATCGCAGCAGAATTTCAATCCAGAATACAGACTATACTCATGAATCGGACCACCTTCCAAAAATGATTGTATGAAAACCAGTATGATACGGTAATTATTTTCTTTCACAGCTTTTCTATTGGACCAGAAGGGCTGAGAAAAGAAAATAATTATTCTGGATAGATTTATCCAGACATATATTTGAATAAAAATAACGACATTTGCGGCCTTTCTGTTCTTCAATCCATCACAAGAGTGGGAGGGTTAGGGTGGGAAAGACAACTCTGGAAATCAAAGAGTGGCAGTCGCGTGACTGGATTGGGCGATTTTGGCTGGTTTGCGCTTGCATTGTCGACAGTGTGGGATGAGCGCCTGAAACAGGTGGATTCGCCTATCCAACTCTTTTCTCCAACTGACAGAAAGCCTTATTGTCAACAAATCGTTGGCAACCGGAATTTGCCGTCCGCAAAGACTTCTGTGTCGCCAAGGTGGAAATGTACTCATGAAGACCATCCCCATCCGGTCAAGATGGGACTGAATCCCACACCAAAATTTCATGGTGGTGACCAAGGTTCGGGACGAAGCTCGAGGGCTGAACTCCGGCTCTGGCCTGGAGGCTCCAAATCACTGAGAACTCCTGTGGAGCTCTCAGTGATTTTATTTGCTGTATCCTCTCACAGCTGCCAACACTCAGCCTTGGAGAATTGATTCCCAACAATCCGTTGGGCCGCGCGCACAGAAAATCCAGGTGTCCCGCTCCAGTCAAATCACATGGCTTTGGGCGGGCGATTGCAACATGTTTCTAACCTGGTCTACATGCCAGTTGGACTGGATAGTTCAACTGTGACTCGCGGTCAAAAACTTTTCCACACCCACTCATTGAGCCGTCTGGCACAAACTGGCACATTTCCACAGGCGACCACACAGACAGTGTCTGGCAACTGTGGCACATTTGGTGACTGCTGCAACTCTTTGTAATTCGTGTTCATTTTCGAATTGCTCCACTCCGATTTTGGTGTCCCTCGCCCCTGTCGTTCTTTGTCCCGTCTGCTGGCGGTTAATCTTCGTCTCCACATTCATCCCAAATCCACCAGCATCCAGGTTCTGGACCAAAGCGCCACGATTCTGACTTCGTATCACGAGCGAGTGACGTCGATCGCCAACCCAACTCCTCCCACAAACGGAACAAAAAAAAATCTTCTCCCGAAGGGATTCCCTCCTCCTCTGGTCTCCTCCGTCGCCCACTGTTGGAACAGAGTTGGATCGGAACCACCAACCAAAGACCAGACCAAGAGCCAACAACCCACCAACGCACCAACACGCGCATTGTGATCGACGCACACATCAAATAAGATGCCGGTTGGTATGACGCTACAGCAACTCTATTCCCAACCTGCGTATCACGGCGACGTCACCAGCGCGGCCAGCGCTGCGATTCCTTCGACCTCCTCAGCAGCGAGCTCAACCACAGCAACAGCGAAGCGCAGCAATATGAGTGCCCACGGGAGTGCGTCATCGTCGCAGCAACCCGAGAGAGAGTACGCACAGCGCACACACGAGAATGCGTACCCGCCAGAGCCTCGCGCGCCGTACCAGGACAGCCACGCTTCGATGCAGCACTACCAGCCGCCATTGCCTCCGCCACATGCGTATGCGCAATACCCGCCAAAGCAGCAAAGCGTAGGCAACCAACACCAACACGGATCGGACGAATACGGGCTCGCCGACCCGCTGCCGTTTGAATACATGGGGATGCGCAAGTACCCAGACCTGACCAAGGACCAAACGACGGACCATCGCTTCGCACAGCCGATGGGGGGAGCGTACCAGGGGAGCTACGGCGCGCAATCTAGTCATCCGCCGGTCTACGAAAACCAACACCATGCGCATCCGGCAAAAAGTATCGAGGACCGTGGGTACCACCAGCAGCAGTACACGCACCACGTGGCAGATCGCAATGTGGTGTACAACAATGGACCGGATGCCGCCACCGCGGGCCATTTCCCACACGCTCCGTACCCGAATATGCCACCACATTTGTACGCAGCGCCTCACGGAGGAGCACCAATGTCAAGCTTGCCGCCGCAACATTCCTTCCCGCCAATCATTGACACGCAAAACCTCAAGAAAGAAACTTCCGGTGGGGCCTCGGACCCACAACAACAACAGCAGCAATACAGTCCTCACGGCCCCGTGGAGTACTCCTCCAGCCCCGTCGCACAAGCGCAAAGTGCCGGCCAGGAAGCCGTGATCAAGGTCAAGACCCCGTTGAAGACCAAGTACTGGCGTAACGGCCGCCGCAATTTGCAGTGCTTCCCGTCGTGTAAAGTGTTTGGGGACTACTCGTCTATCAAGATTGAAGACTTGAAGCAACATGACTTTATGTGGGGCAAATGCCGCGGCAGTTTGATCTCGGAAGTCACGCTGAACAGCAGCGTGTCCTTTGACGACATCTTGCTCTTGGCGCGGGTCCACTCCATGGAGAACGTGCCCGTGGCTTTTGAAGAAGCCGTGATCCGGGAGTGTATGCTGGGCCGCATGGTCGAGCCCGATGTCATGGATACCATGAAAGACATTTGGATCACTGGGGAACGGCTTCCGGATTTTGTCCAGCAAGACGGCAACACGGCGTGTTACGAGTTCAAGCCAAAAGTGTGGAAGTACCAAGAAGATATGACCCAAGGCAAGTGCAAGCGCCGCAACGTCAAGTACTATGTCCAGTTTGAAGCCTTTGTGCTGGTCATGTCAGGTGAGCGCCGGTACTACGCCTGCATTGGCTCCGGCATGTCGACGGCGTTTGAAGTCGGATCGAGCCGCGTGCTGGCTCGCCAAAAGCGCAAGGCTGCCACGGGTCTGGATGCCAACCCATTGTACTTGAAGCAAGGCCAAGGTATGGACTCACCCTCGGAACTGAGCGGTGGTGGTGGTCCAGGAGGTCCAGGAGGTCCAGGCGCCATGGGCAACCCTCATTCGATGATGGCGCCCCATCCAATGATGCAGCAGCACAACATGCACCCTCAAATGTTTGCGCCCCAAAACTTTGCGCCACAAGGTGGCTACCCGCCTGTTCGTGGGCTGCCCCCAGCGATGAATCCGTCGATGATGGGCGGCCACATGCAGCAGCAGCACCACGGAGACAATAGTGGACTGCAGCTCCATTACCACCAGCCACCACACCAGCAGCAGCAACACCAGCAGCAGCCACCGATGCAATCGCATGGCCCACCACCACCACCAGCAGCCAGCCAGAAACGCAAGGCGCCAGCCTCCCACGGCAGTGAACGTGGCCCCAAGGCCAAGAAGGTGTCCAACCCGTAGAGCGACTGCGATACGAGAGAGAGGGACAAGACAAGAGAGAGAGAGAGAGTGAGTATTAGTTGTCCGTTGTTGGCGGCCAAGCCGAGTGCAAGTGTCCAAAATGAGTTTTGAGCGTGACCGACCCAAGATACAACCTGTCCGAATGGGACAGGACCCAGCCACACACATTCCAGCGAATGTACCATGCTTTTCTTTCTCATTTGAGCAGCTTTCCACATGCGAAAGCTGGTGAGAAGAAAAGCACGAGGAAAAAAAAAGACCAAGGAAGAGCAGCAGTGTGATCCAGTATTTATTAGCGAAAAACCCAATAAAAAAAGCAAATATATCGTAACAATGTGACCAAAAAGAATACTTTACCGTAATCCGTATTCTATTTTCGTCGAATAAATTACGGACGGCCAGTAAGTTCGCACTAATATTTTGCACCGTACTTTGCCGCTGTCTTTGAGAGAATCTTGCAGGTTCAACTTCGACATGCCAGAACCTCAAAAAGATGGCGAACACCATGGCGATCGTTCAAGTATGGCTCGCGCTTTCCCTCGCCATTATGCTGCCACGAGCGCTGGCGATTGACGGTGTATTCGCTCGAAATGGGAACGGCGACCCGGTGAGCTGGTGGGTCGTGTTCAAGCTGCCCATGCTGGCGCGTTCCGACGCATCCAGCGACCGCGTCCAGCCGACACCATGCGATTGCCCACCGCCCAATTGCTCGCAGCTGCCCAGTGAATCCATTAAAGTGGAAGCGCGAGCCACTGGTCTTTGCTACTTGTACGCAGACGCAAACAACAGCACGCTTCGGTACTTCCGTGAGCTCGGGTACGACTGCTTGGGGCAAGGAGGGAACGATCCAGTCAGCCAGACGCTTCGCCATATCCAGCCAAAGACCAGGAACGGATCAGATTTGGCCATTCCGGAAGCAAAATACTGGGCTTTGTTCAACGACCAGTTCAATGGCATCGCAGCCGACAGCGAGAAACCGTTGGCTACGCAAAGCAAGCGCTTGTGTTCCGGTGGGGATGCATTCAGTGCCCATGCCAAAGGTGCCATCGCGTTTGATGGTGAAGCAGGCGGCTTTTACTTGCAGACGTCAACGCCAAATTTCCCAGACCCTTCTCCCGTCGTAAACAGGTCGACACGTGGTGATGCGTTCATTCCGCTGGGCTGCCAGAAAGACAACAACGTGCACTTTGCCCAACACATGGTGGGCATCTCTCTCCGTATGACAGAGATGAACGCGCTCGGCAAGCAGCTGCAGGCAGCACGTCTGTGCTCTGGGAACTTTTATCAGGATTTACGCGGGAAACTGGCGAGTGCACAGCTTCTTGAAGATGGAGCCAAGCCAACCAGCAACGTCAACATCAGTCAATTGTACCGCGCCTTCTTGGATCCAAATGTGGACGCCGTCGACACGTCGCCTCTTTTCCAGCTAACTCTACGGGAAATACCAGCTCAAGTATCAACACCATCTCTTCAGTCATTTGTGGCAACGTCTTCGGTGTACTCCCCATTACAAGACGGCCAGCCGCTTCTCGCTCTTGCGGACGACCCACGCCGTACAGAGACGGAATCAGTCACCGTGATCGTGAAGACGCCACGCGCCACTGTGCCACCATGGGCTCTTGTCGCCGAGGCCTTGCAGTCTGATATGAGCGTGGCGTCCTGGTGGGATGGAGGCTTTGGCATCCCCAATATTTGCGCCGGTGATGTGTACACCAACGCGACCTATCAGTTCTGCTTGAATGACACCAGCCACGGCGTCACGCTCCACGCCAATGGGACCGCACCATACAATGTGGAGAATCTGGTTGAAGCGGCGTGGCTTCTTCCGAATACGACCACCAATGTGCGATGGCATCTTGTGGGCGGCACCCGTCCGGACGGCAACCACGCCAAGTGGGGCATCTCCACACCTCGATACAAGAACACATCTGCAACATCTGCCAAGGTGACGTTTGCTGATCTCAATATGGAAGGCTTTCCTTGCTCCACAGCGTGCAATGGGTCCCAGGCCGGCCGTGGTGGCTCGTTTTTCACTTTCAACGCACCGCTTCTCCACGCAAGTCTGACTGGCTCACTCATAAAAAAAGCGTGTCCGTGTGTATCACCAGATACACTTGTCCAGTCTGACGATCCGTTTGAGACTGTGCGCATGTGTCGCATGGGCTGCTGGCACAAGATCCAATCCCATTTCCAGCAAGCTGAGCTGCCAGTGATGTCGCCTGATTCCGCTTCATTTTGGACGGGTTGATATCAGCCAATCAGAATGCGTAAAACAGTGTACCTACTGAATATATTCAGCCAATCAGAATTCGTTATTAGTGGATCTATTGATGACATGGCTACATTTGGAAACAATATGATGCAAAGAAAGCTCCCCGTCGATGTCGATGAGGCTATTTATAATAGTCGAAGGCCCGTACGAAGGGAAACCGCAATGGGTAATGGGGGGCCAATGCAACTGCCACATTCCACAGCTCAAAAGTACCTCTTATGTATGACACTTGGCTTGTGACAGCTTCTCTTCCTAGCAAAAACAAAATAGACTCCAGCCAAGTTTAGAACGCGGTGCGGCCGTTTTGATGACACCCAGACGAAACTGGTTCACAGCAAAGACCCAGCAGCAGCAGACGCACTCAACATCATCGGAGCCACAAATCGTCAAATAAAAAAGAGGCCCTCGCAGCGACTACAAACGCAATACGCCAGGCAACTTCTCTTCCACGGTCTCCATGGGCTGCATCCACTCGCACCACGCCGATGCGTCGCGTCCGAATCTTTTCCAGCGCAACCTTTGCGTGCATCATAAAATGCCCGCGAGTGACGTGTACACCATCATGAACGAACTCGGCAAAGGTGCCTTTGGCATCGTGGAGAAAGTGCAGCATAAGAAGACCAATGAATTGTTTGCGATGAAGACCGTGACGTTTGCCAAAGGCTCGCAACGCAGCGAGTTTGAAAAAGAAATGGACATTTTGCGCGGTTTACATCACCCAAATATCGTCAAAATGGTGGAAACTTTTGAAGATGACCACCATTTTTACATCATCATGGAGCTTTGCACGGATGGCACGGTACGCTTTTTCATCGTTTTTTGTTTGTATGACGATCATCGCGGTGCTGTACTAACGAATCGGATGCTTGTACGAACGGTAGCTTCTGGACAAGGTCAAGCAACAAGGTGGGCCTACAGAAGACGGTATAGTAGGACACTGAGCTGCTACTCACTTGCATACATCATAAAACTGAACCACAGGAACCGAGTTCCCCGAGTCCTACGTCAAGCTTCAAATGGCGCGGCTCGCGTCTGTGATCCAGTACCTCCACAGCCGATTCATTTGTGTACGTTTTGGTACTTGGGAGGACGTATAAAGAAATGTATTGACCTGTTTTTGCAACCTGGGGTCTGTTACCACTACTGTAGCACCGTGACCTCAAGCTGGAGAACATTCTCCATGAAGTCGACTCTCTCGGTGGCGAGATCAAGCTCTGCGAGTGAGTCCAGCCTCTTGTTCTGTCTGATCTCTCGCACTAGCTGACCCTGTGTATCTATCTGCGTGTGTGTGTCTTGACAGCTTTGGTGCGAGTACTTTGTTCCGGATGGGCGTGACCATGCGCAAAGTGCTGGGCTCGGTCGTATACATGGCGGTACGTAGTTATCTTGGATCTCTGTATTATAATACCCTTTTGGAGCTGTACTGAGGCTTCCTTCCTACAACAGCCTGAGGTCTTGGAAGGCCACTACACGCAGTCCTGTGACTTGTGGAGCCTTGGCGTGATCATGTACATGCTGCTCAGCAACGCGCCGCCCTTTTATGGACCAACCGAAGACGAGCTCATCGAGAAAATCTTTGATGCAAAAGTTTCCTTTGATGAACCAGTGTGGCAAAATGTATCCCCCGAAGCCAAGGCGCTGATCAAGAAGCTACTCAATGTAACGGCTCCCAAAAAACGAAAAAATGTGTTTTAGGATTCGTAAAAACCTTTTTGGGGACTAACAAACTTGTTTTTTTTTGTTTTCTTTAGCCTGACCCTACGACACGGTACACAGCGAGCCAAGTGTTGGCCCACCCGTGGATCAAATCCCTTTGCCAAGATGTGCCGACCACCATTTACGATGAGTTTGTGCCGCGGCTCAAGGCGTTTTGTAATTACTCGGCCTTCCAACGAGCCGCCCTTGTGGCCATCGCGTTTGCGATCCCGTCCAGCAAGATCCACATCCACTCGTGTGTCTACAATGAACTCAACGTCGCCCATGTACGCACCCGAAACAGTCCTCAAAAATGGCATTTTGCCATCTAAAATCGTGATTTTGGTTCTAAAACGCTTTTTTGGGGGCTTTTTAGAACGGCATTTTGACACTTCAAGAACTTCAACAAGCGCCACAACTCACCCGGTTTGGCCTCGATTTGGAGAAAATCTACCAAGCGTACGTACTAAACCCTAGACCATGACCATTCTAGAGCTGGAAGCCATGTTAGCTATATTACTACCGCTGCTCACCATCCCTTTTTTACCCTTTTAGCCTGGACCAGCAACATGAAAAAGGAGTCAACTTGTTGGAATTTGTCGCGGCCACGTTGAGCCCAGAGGAAATCACAAACGAATCCAATTTGAAAACGGCCTTCCGCATTTTTGACCGCCGCCACGAGAGCGGCATCACGCATCAAGATCTGCTGGCGCTGCTGGGCCAGCACTTTGATGAAGCGGCCTGCATGGAGATGGTCAAGCGCACGGACGCCGACCGCGATGGCAAGATCGGATACGACGACTTTGCCAAGCTGGTCAAGACCACAACCCGCTACTTGCGGTCCTCGCGTCGTGGCAGTGGCATGCCAAATGAAAAGCCACCAGGTAACGTCACGCCGACAAAGAGTGACCCTGGTTCGTCGCCGTTCAAACGCCGCAACTCGCTCCATGGCCGCAGCACCTCCTCCATGGACTTGGACGCCGCCACACGCAGCGCTGCTGGTGCTGGTGCTGGTGGTGGTGGTGGTGCGCCATCGCCTCGCACGCTAGAACGGCGCCGAAGCTCGGGCTCGCAACACCCACTTCCAGAAGCGATCGCTGCGATGCACGCGGAACATGAACGCCAAGAGAAAACTGCCAGTGAGATCGCGCATACTTCCAGGGCCGATGCGCTCAAGAAAATCCAAAGCTTTTCGCTGGATATTCAGCATGCGACGTCGCATAAAGATGTGTTCGCTCACAATAAAGACCCGTCTTCGTACGACCACGACCAAGATGGCCACGGCCACGATACGCCCACCAGCGCCGACAGCGTCGTGGTCGGCATCGCCGTGCAGCCACTGGCGGCGACGCAGCAAGAAGCGCATTAGCCTAGTTCGCTCTACGTGCACCTGATTTTTTTTCCCTCCATAGATGAGGTCTCCAACACTCTAATATGTATTTATCAATATATTTCTTTCCCATTACATTTCGTAAAACAAATATCGAAAAATATATATGAAAAGACTATTATATTTTACTGGATTGGCCCTGTTGCTGCTACTGGTGCTGTGACCAGTGGTTTCTTTTTCTGTTGTGCCGCCTTGAGTTTGAGAAGAAACTGAAGTGCATCGACCCATTCGCTTCGCTTGATTTTCTTCTGGTCCCCACCTTCTCCATCGGTGATCTAAAACAAAACAAAAAACAATAGGATTTACAGATCGTAACATGGCATTTACACAAGATTAATCGGAGTACCGTACCTCCAAGTCGAGTGTGCGCGCATTGCCTTCCTCGTACTCGATGGAAAAGCAAAACGGGTCGCGACTGGTCTGTTTGGCTCGCTCAAACACTTTAGTGTGCTGCCCCAATAAAACTTTTTGCATGTTTCGAGTCGGAATCGAGGCCTTGGCGATGCTTGCGCTTGCCTTGCGGTAGTGGAGGTACTCTAAATCAGTGGAACACCACACAAACCGCACGTGGGGCTTGCCGAAACGGCCGTATTTCACAAACAAACTGCCGTTTTTGAGCAAATCCATTCGCCGTCGGATCATATCACTGCCGCTTTTGAGTGGTGGCTGTGGAGCCGGTGGAGCCAGTGGTGAAGTGGCTAGGCTGTCGTGGGTGGAGGACGTGGACGCTGGTGGAAGAGGCGCGACGGGAGCCGGTCCACCACCACCACCACCGCCATCATTGGAGGATGTACGAGAGGCCGCGCCATTGTGGAACACCAGCGACATGGTCGTGGGTGGTGTCGCTGCTCCTAATGCTCCACCACTGGGGTGGGACTTGGCGTGTGGGTGGACGTACTGCTTGGAGTCGGGTGCCTCACTGTCCAAGTCGCTGTCGCTTTCATTGGCGTCGCTTTCCGACTGTGCAGCAGATGAAGAGCCCGATGGCCCACCACTTGTACTGTGACCACTACGGTGGCTCTGGCTCTGGCTCTGGCTGTGCGTGCTGGACCCCGTCGCAGAGCGAGCCCCACCGGTAGACTGTGGCTTTGTAGATTGACGGTGTTGCAGCTGTTTGAGATGGCTCTTGAGTTGGTCCGCGTCCTGTTTTTGTTCGTGCAGCCTCTTCTCTAACAGCAAAACCGTTTGCTTTTGCGTGTCCATCATTTCTTGCAACTCGGCAGCGGTATTTGACGCAAACACTGTACTTTCTCGCATCACAGTGAGGCAGCCAATCGCACTCGCCACGCCAAGCTGCCGGATCTCTTCGGCGGTCTCCAGGAAAAGCTGTCTCGCTTCACGCCGCTCCTCATCTTCCTCATCATCCTCTTCGTCTTCGTCGGGATCTACTACGCTCCTTGGCACGTCGCCAGTCAGCAAGAGCTTCTCGACCAGCTCTTCACAGACACTCCAGTCTACCACGCTTCCTCTCATCTGCTGCTGCTGGTGATGATGTTGCTGTTGTACATGAGCCAGTGTGCTCTGCAGCTCGGCTTTCTCTCTTTGCCACTCGTCCTTTTCCTCATCGTAGCTCTTTGCGACTTGCTGTGCGATCTCCAGCTGCGTCTCTAGCTCGCCCACCTTTGCAGCCAGTGCACCATTCACAGCGACCAGCTCGTCTTTCGCCTTCTCCAGTGCGAGCAACCGCTTCTCGACATCCACTTCACTGTTCACAGCGATCTCGACACTCACTTCAGAACAGCGTTGCATGAAGCGGCACGTGGAGATCGATTCATCCGTAAACTCACTCTCTGGGTTCAACGTCGCAATGAAGACCGACTTGCAATTACCGCCAAGGCTCCCCCTCAATACACTTGTGAGCATCGAGTTGCGGTAGGGAACATGGAAACTCTTGGCCATGGTGCTTTTCGTTTTACTGTTTTGTGTGGTATGGCGCAACGACAAGATCACTTGTTCCAAATGGTGGAGAGACAAATTGATATGCTTGCCTTCTGTGCGCATCCGTTGCGTGCCCTGGCGCTTGTACACTCTTTCCGAGCCAGCCAAGTCGACCAAGTGGAGCTTGGACGTGACAATCACTTCGGAATCGATCGGTCTCGCTTCAATCATCACACTGAAAACAGAATGGGACCGCGACGACGCTTGGTTCATCGGTGTATCACTCGTGACCCGGTTCATATTGCCCAAGAAAAGCAAATTCAGGGCCTCTTCTTCGGACACGGCTTCATACACACCCAAGTTACGGAAGTGCATCTCGCCATCGTCGTCATCCAGCAGTAACACTTTTGTCCACTCTTCAATGGGGCGGTCCGTGTGGGACCGGTCCAGCAAATCGTACACATTTTCATTGTAAATCTCCAAGTACGAAACGAAACACGCGTATTTTACAGTAGATGCCCGCTTTTCAAATTCTTCAAAAATCGTGGATAACACACGTGGGATGATGCCTCTGTCGGCGTAGTGTTCGCCTCCAGTGATGGTGTACGTCTTGCCTGAGCCCGTCTGTCCGTACGCGAGGATCGTGCCGTTGTACCCGTCCAATGCGCTTTGCACGATCTCCAGGCAGACGTTGTTGAAGATTTCTTCCTGTGAGACGCCTGGGTCAAAGATGTTGGAGTACTGAAACTGGAGCATCTCGCGCTGCTTCATGGAAAAGCCCACGTCGTCGCCTTCACTGGGTGGCGGGTACGAGATCCGCGCGGCGCTTTGGGTGCCATTTTCCAGCTTTTCTGAGACCATCAAAGAGGGGGAGAAGTGAGCCACAAAGATGCCAGACCAAATGGAAGGACAGCGGTCTATAGGAGGGTGGTACCGAGAAGGAACTTGGTGCAATCGTGGTTGCGCCGCGGCGGCCGGATCCGCGCAAAGGTGCCGATGTTCCACTTGACCATTTTGGTTTTGTTGCGGTGCTGCGCTTAATAGGACGTTACCCACAGCGGCGTAAAACGCAGAGTAGCTCCGTGACTTTATAACCCATAGCATTTATAGCACCAGTCATGAAACGGCTACAGAACGTGATAATATTATGAGACGGTTTTGGTAAGTACGGATTCAAGTTGGCTACTGAGTATTAGAAAGCGATCGTGAGCGCGTGGTGAACATCCGCATCGGAGAACAACTGTGGACAATGGAACGCACGTGTTAGAGAGTCGTGACTCTGGGCAGTCCAGTCTGTGGAGGCCACAGCCCTACAGTACCCAACCTTTTGGAAGGCGTCGTAGCCCAAGGAACGTGGGCCATCGGAAGAAGCCGTTAGTGGCAACGTCCACATATCAAACTGGGCTTCCACGGCTGCTTGAAGCTCTGCGCGCGAGACGGCGGCTGTGATCGTGAGCAAAGTTGCCACAAAGTCGTCCACGGAGACGTGGCCGTCGAGGTCGGCATCATAGATTCGGAAGAGAACTGCCATCACAAGCAGGCTCAGTGCAAACCAGGCAATATCAAGAGATGCATGCTGCTGTTTTTGTAGTAACCGTACGCTGGCGCTTAACATTCACGTTCTGCTTGGCGCTGAAGAGCGAAAGAACGGCAAGAAATTGGTCAAATGAGACCTCATCCGGATGGGTGTTTCTGGACTTTCGCGGCGACTTGGATGGCTGGGGCGCATGCTCTATCGGGAGCTTTCTTGATGTAGTGGCCACTCGCATCACATTTTTCACGAAGGGCGACCCAGCGAACTCGGGCATGTGGAGACACAAAGCAGTTGGCAAGTTGGTAAGCGAGTCTGTCGGGAGCAACACGGCGAACCGCTGTTTAATACGAGCGAGCTCCTGCCTCGAGACTAGAGATAGCAGTAATGCAACTGAGTATTTGCAGCCACAGAGGTAACGCAGTGTACTTGTATAGAACGTACACGGCGTGGCCATTCCAGGAACAACCTCGACGGGTTTGTCGGGCAACATGGCGATTTTCTCATCAACTGTCAATGGCTTGGTCACTGTACATGGCGAATCCGCCTCCACGGCTGACGGCAGTGCAGCGGCACCATTTGTTTTGGCAGTGGCTGCAGTGGCTGCAGTGGCGGCGCCCATAGCTCCCGTGGGCTTGGTATCATGGTGTCCACGCAGTCGGCTCAGCATTTTTTTTCACAAGCGCACATTTGGAATGGATCGTGCTTCGTCGTTTTATTGGTTGAAATGGCATTTATTTGAACCAATGAAAAGACGCATTGGTTGATCTGCTCGTTTCGTGAGTGATGGTGTATCATCATTGCCAATTGTTGACCACTTCGAATTTTGCCACAAACTCCAATCCGACACCAAAGAAAGAATGGCGACGAACGAGCCACCAGCAGCAGCGGACGCAGAGATGCTCTTGCATCGCGGGTCATGCCATTGCCACGAAGTTGAGTTTGAGTTTGACGCGCCGCGGGACGTCGTCGCCTGGGATTGCAACTGTTCCATTTGCGTCATGAAACGCAACGTCCACACGATCGTGCCAGCCGCTCGTTTCCGTCTTGTCAAAGGCGCCGATGCGCTCACGACGTACACGTTCAACACGCACCGCGCCAAGCACATGTTCTGCAAGCACTGCGGCGTGCAGCCGTTCTACATCCCACGCAGCAATCCAGACGGCTACGCGATCACCATCTACTGCATTTCGCCAGGAACTGTTGGAGAGATCACCATCAACAAATTTGATGGCCAGAACTGGGAAGTTTGCTACGAAGACTCAGGGATCGCCAAGTACTCGAAAGTTGAATGATACCTCAGTAGTAGTACAGTACTAGTACTTCAGTAGTAGTACAGTACTAGTACTTCAGTAGTAGTATTAGATACGGCAAGGCATATTAATACATTTTGGATAAATACGACGCTACAGTATCTCTTCTACACGACGACATGGATGGGTTCAGGATGGCGGCTTGCCACTGCTTGGATCTTTGCTGACGGGCTCTTCCACCACCATATGACCGCGACAAGCGCAGGCAGTGCAAACCACTCCAGCACCATCAACAGCTTGACGCGCGCTTGCCGCCACGCGAGTGCATGCAGCAATTGGTCCAGCACTTCCAGCCGGTGCTGCTTGTACGGGCTATCACTTGCATGTGCGAGGAGGTCGTCATCGTTGGAAATGTACTGGCCACACCACTGCATGGCCTCGGACGATGGGTCTCGGATCAGTGTGAGTGGATCCAAATCCCGCGGTGGTTTTCCTTGCTCGCGATGATGGAGCCGTGCGCAAGTGGTCTCCATTTGCTGCCACGTGTAGATGCCAAACACACTCTTGGCTCGACTGAGATCACCAGAAAGGCACAGCTTCCGCGCTTGCGCATCACAAAAGAGATCGTTCACAGCGCGCTCCAGGTGCATTTCTTGGTCGAAAGAGATCACATGCGTGTGGCGCAACACGTTGACGACGTCGTCGGCCATGGAGAACCGAAGAATGGTCGAGCAGCTCACCACGATCGAAATAAGAAGCGGGAAAAAGATCCCCAACAGCGCAAACCGCAGCTTGGCGCGCGCTACGACGACACAACTCAGCGTCACACACGCCAGCCCGAGCAGCGCGAATGATAAGCTGAGCAACCGTGTGGTCAAGTCAAATTCATTGCCCCCAAAGGACGCCGAGTTAGAATCGGTGGCAACTCCATCTTGGTCGTTTGTCATCGCTGCGGATGCGCTGAACGGGAACAAGCCAAAGCAAAGCAACCCACAACCCGCGCCAAAGAGAACATCGCGTTGGCGCTCCGGACGCTCTTTGCGCTGCGTTGCTGCTTCTGCTGCTTCTGTTTGTTCTTGCTGGTGGCGGTACAACTCTCCAATCTCATGGACGCGATGGTCTTCGTCTTGGGCGGCGCGTGGCTGCATGATGATGTTGATACCAGTCAATCCCAATCGATCCGATTCGTCAATGAACAGGATGCGGCGCACGCGCATGAATAGACTGGGTGCTCTCCACGCGATTGGCATTGTGCGTGCTTTCGTTGGACGCTGACTGATGATGAGAAGAAAATGGGGTTTCCTTTTCCAAACGTGTGGATTTTCTCACGGTGATCCCCAGCACAAAAATTAGATTCAATCGCTGCCGCTGATTCTCCACTGCTTTGTTGCTGGCGCGGTGTAGGGAATACACTGTACTGTACAAAGCACTTGTGGGAATGGGGCCGATGCTTTCTCTCTTTCGTGATCAGCGTCGCTGTGTCATTTTCGAGTTTTGGGACAGGAGGAATCTGGGCTCCAACAGACGCATCTCACTCTGGAAAGGCGGGTCGGAGATTCGAATGATCATAAAAGCATGTGATTGGATAGAACAAACATGTAAACTATATGATTGGCTGAAAATGCGAACTGGTCAGCATGTTCGTATTTTTTTTCTGATTCGACCGAGACAAAAACTCAAGGGTTGCGTTGCTGGGATGGACGCGATGGTGACCGTCGCTTTGACGGCGCGCGCGTCGACTTGCCACAAGTCACTTGCGCTGCGATAACGTCACAATTGTCGCAACTTGGCGGCTGTGGAGAATTGCTGCCGAGTACAGTATGTATTAAAATAGCAGCAGCGCTGGTGTCATCGCTGTGAGCTGTGAGCATGTGACATGTTGTTCTCTTCTCATCTGCCGGGCCAGCAGACTCGACAGCTACCGCAGCTGCAGCTGCTGTGCGCCTTGCAACGATTTCCAGATAGCCGATGCAACGAGGTCGCTTCCTCTCACTGGAAGAAGAACGCGATCGCTTTTCCCATTCACCGCCGCCCATGGAGTCAGCGTGCTCAATGCCATGGCAAGCTGGGACGGCGGTAGACCATCGTTCGATGGAGGCTGGGAGATGACGGATTTTGACTTGTTGCAAATCACTCTAACGATTCGGAAGTCCAAAAAAAAAAAAAGAGGCTGAGAGACCGTCACGCCCTTACTTATCAGTTCTTCAACGCTTACGTACCGAAGCTCTTTGGTGATCTTTTCGGACGTACAGTCCGAGAACAAAAGCTCTGGGATCACCTCTCTGCACAGCGTACCGGTACAGCACCAAACAAACAGTGTCAGAGTTCATAGGGGGAAGGGATACCTAAGCCTAGTACTTCTGTCATACCTGCCCAGTAGCAAATTTGGGATCGATACAAATTGGACAGCGGCCAGTTTCTTGGCGACCCACTCGGTGATGCGATTCGCTCGGTACACAACAACTGTGGGCAGCGCGGCCAGCGTGGTCTCCATGACGATCGTGCCCGAGACTGCGACAGCTGCGTCCACGGCGTGGAAGATCTCCATGCGTTTCGTGGCGTCCGCATCGACTATCACTTGGAAATCATTGGGGGATGCACCAGACTTGGAGCAGAATAAGTCGATTTCGTCGCGGACGATTTGCTGGACCGACGAAATCGTCGGCAACACCACGTGGATTGGCCGCTGGACGACACATCCAGATGACGCAGCCATACTCAGTTTTGTGAACTTCATGGGCAACCCACTGGATGCCCAGACGACGCGGTCGTGTGGTCGCTGCATGGCGTCCACGGCGTCCAGCACGGTGCGAATGATTTGTCGAACTTCATTTGCACGGCTGAGGGGCAGCAAGGAAGGGGATGCAACAGGTCAGTGTTGTGGGTCAGCTGCACAGTAGGCATAGGTGTCCATTCTTTTTCATACCTGCCGATCAGCGCACAGATGATAAAGGCGTTTACTGGGAATCCGTGACGCTGTCGCAGATCGCTACGGTAGGTCTGTGGATCTTGTTGTTGTTGTTGGTTGTGCTGGTGTTGGTGCACGAGCTGCTCAAAGACAGCTCCTTGCTGTTGCACAGCAACGGGATCCAAGTCGTTGGCTTGTTGCAATAGTAGCCCGCCTGGCGAGATGTCCAGTGGGTTGTTATTTGTAGTCTTGTGCAGAACCGACCGACTGGATTGTAGCGCGGATGCTTGTGGGTCGTACGCTCCATGGAACTCCAAGAAGTCTTCAACTGCTGGGTGGCCAACGTACTCACACCAGTGGTCTTCTGGATCTCTGGATGACGTACTGCCGTTGAAAATGGCTGATTCAAATGGTAAAATGACAAACATTTTGTGGAGAAGCTTGCGCAGATCGTCGAACTTGCTTTGATTGCGGTGCTTGAACGCCCACACAGACGGCGCGACGTAATGCATGCGCTTAATAGAAGCGCTCATGCCTTTGTCGGCAGCGAGGAGCCGATGCACGCGAAAAGTAAAGCCCTTCGAGTCGATCGTGAGCACCACGTCCGGTTGAAAGCCCCGGACATCCTCGACTGTCTCGGCCAGTCGCCGCTGTACAAGACAACACACAATTATACCGTTGTAAGCAACTACTACTTGTGGACGAGAGAGAGGGAAAGACGTGTTCGCACGCGCAAGCGCCACAAGTATGGCAGCAGCTCGACAAGCCCCATGACCGAGAGCTCGAACATTGGGAAAAGAGAGGCAAAGCCACCAGCAGCCGTCATCTGTGGACTTTAGAACGGCCCATGGACAAGAAACGCATTGTGAATACCCAATCATTACGCCATTTTACGACCCCTTGCATCATACAACTACGGCGATGTACACACCCTCCAATGCCTCGAAAAACGACACGTGGAGCGTTTGCGGCGGTTGCTTGTTGGCGCTGCAACGCCGAAATGACCTTGGCACCAATGGAATCGCCTGATGCTTCGCCTGCGATCACATACACACGTTTCTCATGCGTGTCCACTCCATTATAGCGAGCGCTCCATGCGCGCGCAAGCAAAGGAACGCGCCGTCGACGCACATGTGCGTGGAGTTGAAGCATTCTTATTTTTGTGGTCATCAATCCAAACGAATCAGCAAGCGATATCTGAGGCCAGCATTCCCAACCAATCAAACAATCGCATATCTGATCCAATATCTGATTCCAACCATTTTTGTTTTTGTTTTCTTATTTCTCACACTATTGCCTTGTCTGCATCTCTCTCTCTCCCTCTACTGCGTCTTTACCCAGACCTTCCTCTCTCTCGTCCTCCTCCACCTCTACGCCATAAGCTCCGCTTTCTTCTCCTTGATCACTTGCAACACAATCGGATCCGTGACGGTCTTGATTGTCTCCAAGAAGCGCGTGCGGCGTGCAGCCAATTGTTCCTTTTGCTGCTTCCTGGCCGTCGTACACTGTTGGCCACGCAGCAACGCCTGCAGACACAAAAGCACTTTCTGCTTGCGCACGGCGACGTCAAACGCCGCAAGGTGCGTCTGGATATCACGCTTCGCGTACTCTTGCAGCTTGGACACAAACCGCCAGGCCTCATCAAGAGGCGGCTTCTTCAGCAGCTCATCGCCAAACGGATCCAAATCTTTTGGCGGTTCTTTGCCGCGTGGCGCAGGCGCTGGGTTTTTCTTTTTCGCGGCTTCTTTTTCTTTTTCTTCAGCTTCTTTCGCCAGTCGCGCTTTGAGTTCGTCTTCTTCTTTTTTACGGAACTCGGCCTTGCGTGCTTTGGCCTGGGCGCGTTTCTTGGCCTTTTTCTTGTCAGCTGCCGACAAACCCGACCCATCACCATCTTCTGCATCCGCGGCATCGCGCTCGGCATTCTCTGCGATCTCCAAATACGCTGCGATCGCACCATGGGCGGCTTTCACAAAGAATTGCTGGCCGTACACACCGTCACAGAGACGCAGCATGTCAATGTAGGCACGCAACGTCATCTTGCGGATACAGTACGTATGGAAATCAAATTGGTCTTCAATGAAATCATCAAAATGCTTTTCCACGGCGAAAAACCGCTTCAAGGCCGGTCCGTATTTTTTTTGTCGCAAATGCGATGTGCCATGTTCAATTTCGTACCACATACACTGCATATCAAACAAGTTTTGCTGTGGGTCTCCCTCGTGGCGCGTGAACAGAGCGATGGTCGCATCGGCTTCGGAAACTTTGTCGGCGTGGAGCAAGTACTCGGTACACTTGTTGTTGATATATCTATCGGCAAGATCCAGCTTACGCGCTTGTTCCATCAGGTCGGCGGCTTGCTGGATCTCGCCCATATGCTTGCAAATACGCGCTTTACGCTGGTAAAAGTCCAGTGTCTTTGGGGAGCTCTTGATGCAACGATCAATGTATTCCATGGCCTTGGCGTACTGGCCAATGCGATCGAAATGCTGCGCGGCAAAGTACAACGTCCACAAAAGCACACTGGCCGATGGCGGAGAAGCCGTTTCGCCTGCCAGAATCGGCTTCTTAGCTTCCAGTGTCGTGATGTACGACAACAAAAGCGTCTCAATGGTCTTGACGTTCTCTGGCTTGCTGTACAACGTCTTGATATCCGAGCCAAGCGACGGCACGCCGCGAGTGAGCTGGCTCGTCATCAACTCATCGATAAGCGACTTGAACTCGTCGCCCGAGACCACATCAAGAGGCACGCGAAGACAAGTCGTGGACTTGGCATCCACGGCATCGCTGTGCTTTTTAGAAGCGTAATACTCGTACAAAGTAGCCACTTCCTCCTTCGTAAAGGCGGCGCCAGCGGCCGTGGCCGTAGGCAAACGGCTCTCACCGGCAACAAACAAATCCTTCCGTTGCAGCAACGCGCATTGCAAGCCACGGTGGTACACGTAGTTGTCAAAATTGATCTCCAAGAGCTCTTCAAAAACCGCAAGCGATTCATCGTACCGATCCAATTGCAATAAAAACTCGGCTTTTTTTTGGCGCCATGAAAGTGTATCCATCATCATTTTCTTATTTGCCTCCAAATGAAAAAGCGCTTTTTCAAAATCACCGGATTCTTCCAGAAGTAAATTTTGGTAAAAGTAAATTTCACTGTCTTCGTAATCCACGGCACGCACGGTTTCCAACGTGCCAAAGTATTTTTCAATGATATCGATCGCCATTTGGAAATTGCCCACTAAATGGTGGGCAATGGCAAAGCCGATCCAGTTGTTGCGGTTGTTTGGCTTGAGCGTGAGCATCGTACGACGGGTTTCAGCGAACCCCTTTAAGTCGCGCATTTGCACTTGAAGCAAATACAAATCACGCAAGATTTGCAAGTTTTCCGGGTCTTGGCGCAATGCGTTACGGTAGCACTTGATCGCTTCGTTGTAGTTGCGGTCAAAGCGGTACACTAGTCCGTACACGTGCCAACACACGTGGCTGCGCAAGTCGTTTTTCAGCCCATTGCGCACAAACTCGTAGGCTTCTTCCTTTTTGCCCATGCAACTCAGCGTCAGTCCTTTCATCGCAAGCGTTTCGCCATGGTCTGGAAACTTCTTCAACACGGCATCCGCGGCTTTGAGACCCTTTTTGTACTGTTTGATCTCATAGCATTTCTAAAGAAGACGAACAACACAAAAACAAAAAAAAAGCGGGGAGCCTTCAGTAAACAAGTAGCTTTCTCTGTTGAGTGCGCGTAGGAACCCAGAGCATCCAGCGACCGCCTTCACATAGGTGATGGTACGTACCACGACCGTGCGGAAGAGCGCATTCTCCTTGGCAGGCAGTTGTCTCGTCGCCATCGCGATGGGGCTGCGTCAAGTCGATGGGGTTGAATTTCGAGGATATCGTCTCCGACCACACGTGTGCCGTTTGTTTTTGCTCTGGTGAGCGGATCCACCGCACCAAAGCCCTGTCAAAACTGATTTGGGAATTTTGGTGTGTAATTGGTGTGGCACAAAGTACCGGTAAAAATAGGTTTTTACGTGTTCAACGACTTCAATTAACTTAAATGAGTGGAGATCATTCGCAGCCATGACGTGGGGCCATCGATTGACAACCATTCTTGATCGGGTGGAGCGAATGAAACCATCATCAAGAAGGGATCCATCCATGCGATGGAGAGAGAGAACACGGAAAGAACATTGTCGATACACGTAGTTCTGTTGAAAGCCAGAGCACAGATCATAGCAAAGCACAGATAAATGCAACACAGAAGTACAGGCAAACAAGCAAAAAAAAATGCAGGTTTACTCTTGTTACAGTTAGAAGCGGTAGGAAGGAAAGTGCAAAATGCAAAAAAGCGGAGCAGCCACTTCTTGCAAGATCCACTCCTTCAAGAGTATGATGCTGATCGAGTTATTGGGGAAGCTTGTGTGTTTGTGAAAGCACCAAGACTTCCTCCAGAATGAAAGGCTACTTATTCCGTCTTCTTGGTGGCCTCCTTGGCCGCGTTGTCAATCGTCTGCACGTATGGCGCAATGTGTGGCTTGATCACACCGTAGATGACGTTCGAGCCCTGTAATACCATTGTTGCAAAGAAGATGTCAGCAGACCCATTCAGAAACACAGAGCTATACTAGCAAAGTACAACAGACGTACCACCGTGCTTGGGTGGTAGCACCAGATCAAGAAGACGACCTTGAGCATGTAGTAGAATGGGATCCTACAAAGTATTCATAATGTCAGGCCTTCCCATGTTCACCCTCACGTGATGCATTGCAAGTGGTGTGTGTGATGGTGATGGGTACATACCACGAAAGGATCAAGTCGGTGATTTCCTCAGTCAGCTTGAAGAACGCGTAGACGACCCAGTAGGTCAGCCACTGGGTGTCGTCATCGGTAGAGACCGTGCTCAACGCCTTGAACGACATGTACGCCGGGTAGATGAAGCCGATCAAGTTGGTGATCAGCTCGGCGCCGCCAACCACAAAGAGCAGCAAGCCCACGAAAATCGCGCCAACGACAAAGATGTAAAACTTGTCGATGCCGGTCTGCTTCTCAATCTCCACGATCTTGTCGTAGCGCTCGAGGCGCTTCGAGATCTTGTCCTTGTACTCCATAAGCTTGTCCATGTTTGTTTGGTTGGTGAGGTGAGGGGGTGGTGGTGTTCCTTTGCCAGGGTTGCTTCTTCTCGAGGGGGAGAAAACGAAATGATCAAAAGAACCCCTCGTTTCCCGGAGAAAATGAAGTGACCCATTTCGTGTATTTATAGCCTATCATGAGGATCTTCCATAAATGCTGCCTCTTGGTTAGCCATAAATAGGCTCAACGATCTCTATTTCATTCAATCAACAGCCACCACCTCTTAAACCAGAGTCGGCGAAAATTGGGAATGTGTGTTGATGATGAAACGGTTTTATTTCTAACGTTTCTAATAGACACCAGAGAAAACCCAAAAACAACCCGAATAACAACAAGGCTAGGAGGCGAAACTGCGAGGCGATCTCTCTCTCTCTCTCTGTATATCACACACGCCGTGCGCCATCACAGCAGCAAGCGACATGTACGGAAACAACCGAAGTGATCGAGACGCAGGCAGCGCGGTGGATTTGTCGTTTTCGCAGATCCTAGAGGCCCATAGTTGGCAACAGCAACAACACCATCAACAACCACAGCGACGACGCAAATCAGCAGTCGGGGCTGCTTCTGCTGCTGGCGATGGTGCGCACACCGGAGCAGCATCAACAAGAACCCATGTACGCCACCCAGCCATGCATCCAGGGAATGGAGGTCTCCATGCGTTAAGCGAACTGGAAGAAGAAAGTGGCGACGAAGACGGCAATAGTAAATCGTCCCATGGACGACGCCGTGGGTCAAACCACAGCGGGTACCGCGTCCGCTCGGATACCGAGGGCGAGCCCACGGATGATGAAGATTGGACCAATGGAAGTGGCCCACTCCACGCTGGCCCACACAGCAGCAGTGGCAGTGGAGGCGGCGCTGGTGGCGGTACAGGTGGCGTCGGCCGAGATGTGTATCGCTTTGTGCAGCCGCGCCGCTTGTCCTCATGGGTGCAAGACGACGCTGTGAATGCGTGCTTCAAGTGTCACTTGCTGTTTACGTTTGTGCTTCGGAAACACCATTGCCGGTACGTTGATGAAGAACTCACAACAATTGCCGGGCATCAAAAACTGATATTTATGTGTTTTGTAATGATATTCACAGCGCCTGCGGTCGCATATTTTGTGCCGCGTGTTCGAGTCAGCGCGTAGTGATCCCAGGAGATTACGAGTCGATGCCCGTGGGTCCGTCGTACACGTCGCTGACGTCGAATGCCACGGATTTGATTGGCAATATCTCGTGGTACATGTGGTCCAGTCCCTCGCAAACGACTGCTTCTTCTTCGTCTCACACGCACCCGCACTCTCCTTCTCCCCATGGAGCCAGCGGTGGCCATGGCAGTGGCTACCTGGAAAGCAGTCAGGAACTGTCGGAAGAAAGGCGCCAAGAACGGTTCCTCAAGGAAGTGCAACGTCTCCAAGCCGCCAACGTCATCTCCAAGTTTGCACCATGTAGAACCCGTGCAGGCGCGCCAACTGTGGCTGCGGCGTCCTCCAGCAAGTCCTCGTACGTGCCCGATGGCAGTGTCTTGCAACGGGTGTGTGACGACTGCGCCATGGCACTGCAGCAGCGCAGGCAGCACTACAATATCGTCAAAGTGTTTGAATTGTGTGGATTCGACTTGAAAGAGCTGCGCACGCTTGGCCAAGTGTGCCGCAAATGGCACCGCGCCTCGATCATGGGGCTTTCCATGTTTCGCCAGATCCAGTATTACTTGCCGTCCCACAAATTATCCGACCGTGAGAAGTCGCTTTTGATCATCAATCGGAATTTTTTGTGTGGCCACACCAAGTGGATTTTGCAACTGGTCAAGGCGATTGATTTTTCCCATGAAAGCGAAGACGAATGTCCAGATTTGAGAAACAAGACGCTCGCGAAAGAAGTCATGGCAACGATCCTTCATGAGCCGCGCAAAAGCAAATGTATGCTCACGATGTGTTCACGGCTATGCCAGCCAGAGCTCAAAAGCGTGGACGCTTTGGAGATTCTAGCTGATGAAGGCATCCGCAATGCCGCGCTGCGTGCGATGTGTGTGGATGTGCTGCTCAAGACTGCGACGGAAGCCGAGTGGATGAGCTTTTTGTCGGTGCTTCTCCACAGTTTGAGCTGTGAGCCAAACGCTGCTGATAGCAAGTTGGGCCATGCGTTGATTCGACAAGCGCAGTGCGATGTGCGTTTTTGCTACGATTTGTATTGGGGGCTCACAGTCATGGCTGAAGATGCCAGTGGGCGGCGTCGGCTTGACGGTATCAAGCAACGGCTCGTGCTCACACTCGCGCAGCTCAAGAGTAACACATCGTTATCTGCCACTCGCTCTGTGGACCCACGGCGAGCATTGACCGATGATATCGCTGAACAATTGCTTCGTGGCCAAGAATTTGTGGATTTAATGTGGAAAGTGCCGCCACGGATCCCAGTGAAAATGGTGCGTTCCCATTTCCAGAACAGTATTGACCGCTCCATGCTGTTTGCACCAGCGACAGCATCATCAACAGCACAGCAGCTGACCAGTGTGGGTCAAGCGGATGGATCGGGTCATGGCCATTGGCCCTTGTTGCGGCTGCCTGTGGATCCGACGGTCAAGATCAGCGGTGTCAATTTCAGTACGATCGAAGTGAAACCAAGTGCCGAAGCGCCCATGATCATCACTTGCACGGGCGTGGAGCGCGATGACGAGGACGACGAGGAACATCGTGGCAATTGGTCATCACCACCAGTGGTGGTCTCGACAGGTGTTAGCAGTCCAAATGCCGCTCCAATTGCGTCCACACTGCCACAACGCAGAGACAGCCGCTCTGGCGGTGGACTATTGGCTGCTGCCGCCCAACAGCAACAACAGCTACAGCAACAACAAACCAAGAAGTCTCCTTTCTATCGGATCATGTACAAGCGCGACGATCTGCGGAAAGATGCGGTCGTCCAGAATATGATCAACGTCATGTACACGATCTTGCAGCAAGAAACCAGGCTGGATGTCCCACTGGTCACGTACCGTGTGCTCCCCACGAGTAGCTTTGACGGGCTCATTGAGATCGTCGAGAACGCGCACACGTTGTACTCGATCATCCGCGACCATGGAAGTATCTTGAACTTTTTGCACCATTACAATGGCCACCGCACATTGAGTGAGATTTCGACCTCGTTCCGTGAAAGCCTGGCTGCTTATACCGTGATCACGTTCCTTCTCGGCGTCGGTGACCGCCACGCTGACAACGTCATGCTCACGAGAGACGGTCTGCTTTTCCATATTGACTATGGGTTTATCTTGGGCAAAGACCCCAAGCCATTGCAGCCGCCGATGCGGCTGGACCATTACATGATTGAAGCACTTGGTGGCACGCAAACTGCGCAGTTTGAGCAATTTAAAAAGCTTTGCGTGATCGCATTCAACTGCTTGAGACGCCACGTGAGCCTGTTCATGATCATGCTCACGTTGGTGGTCAAGGCGATCCCGGAGATCACGGATTTTGATGTCAATTATACACAAAGCGACTTGGAAGCCTTTTTAATCGAACGGTTTTTGCCTGGCCAAACCGATGACGAAGCTGCGACTGCGCTGATGCTGCGCATGGAAGGCAAATTGAATGAAAAAATTGGACTCAAACTGAGCGATTTTGTTCATGCGCATGCGAATGAAAAAACCGTTTCCAAAAGCATTGGCTCGGTCGGCTCGTCGGTCAAAGTCGGTGTCGAAGCGGTCTCGACGGTCGCGAGCTCTTTGACAAGTGGCGCGGCATCGCTATATAGCTACGTATGGGGAGGAGGAGGCAGCAACGCCAGCTCAGGCAACTAACCGACTGCAATTGTGATATATTTGTATTTTTTTTTTTGATACTATACTAGTACTGAACAAAAACCCTCTTTTGGAACTCATTTACCTGCAGAAGGTATCACTTTAATACCCTCTACTATTTCTTTCCGATATATGGTCAGTCTGTTGTGGATGGTCCCACACGCGAGCTGCGACGAGTCTCTCTTCCTTGACATGGAGCTTGGGTAGATGCGGTCCAGAAGCACTTTGAGGGCGTTTGCAAAGATTTCGTCCGACTGGCTGGCAGTCAAATCACCAATGCATTCGGCAGTACTAGCAGTAGAAGAAGATGGGAGCATTTTCTGGTCGCCTATGATCGTCTCCAGTTCGTCCATGACAGCCTTGGCGCGATGGTATCTCATGGAGTTCTCGGCCTGGATATCTGATTGTCGGTTGATCAGTCGGTACGGACAAATGCCGGTGGTTTTGTCACGAAAGTGCCACAGATCCCACATACCCTTGACAGTGGCTCGCGAAGGGAATTCCCACCCTTTTGGCACCGCGTGGCAGCGTATATGGTCATCGTTCCAAGACCACATGTGGCCCTGCAGTCGACCTTGTTCAGGAAAAGCAACAGCCACTTGTGGACGATGCTCCACCACCACCTCTGCCTGGAGTGAGTCCATATCTTGCATTGGGACATGGGGTGCGGCGCCGCGTTCGATCACTGTGAAATGCTTTCGCATTCCTCCACGACACAGGCAGCGACTCGACCGGGAAGTGCCTGGAGCTCTTTCTTTACATCGGCGATTTCTGTTGCAAGGCTCGCCACTTGCTGCGCCAATACATCACACCCACTGACACTGACACTGCATGGCATCACGCGTTTCTTGCGCTTGTTGCTACCAGGCGCCGAGGCGTCTTCCGCCGCACGCTTTTGGCCGCGCGCCATGATGATGTTTGCCACTTCTTGGAATGCATCTCAAAGAAATCTGGGGACTATGGATTGTCTCTGATTGGCTGTAAATTTATGAATATTTGCATATGATTGGTCGATATCACTGGGCTGACAAAGAGAGATTGAAGAGTCGCCCAGGATACGGTATGCTTTTTCTCTTTTTCTTTGATGGCCCAACATGGTGACCCACCCATTCGGGCGTTTGACCAAAACGTTCACTTGCTCTTCCCACCACTGGTGGGCCACCAGTAGTCAATCAGTTGGACGACCCGCCATACGACTCCACTTGCTACACTCTTGCTATCCGGGATGAGTCAAGAGATGGTGCGCAACATCGCGCGTGCCTGGTCCGACGATGAGGTTGTTCGGATCCATCCAGCCGCCTTGGACTTGGACGCGGTCGCGATGTCTCCACGAATGAAGAAACGATCGCCATCACCAACTCCGTCTTCCCAGCCCAGTGTTATCATGTGGTTCCCTGGCATGCTGTCCACGTGTCTGTCGTTCCTCGACTTGCAGGCGCTGCACAAGTGTGAATCAGTCTCCAAAGAATGGCACCGCACAGCGCAACAGCCAAGTCTTTGGGAACACTTGTACTGCGTCCTGTGGAGACGTGGTGTCCCACTCCCGACTGCTAGTACCAGTAGCACTGCTGCTGTTGGTTCTACGGATCGTGCGTTTCTCAAGTCGGTCTGCAAGCAGCGCAGCACCATCCCACTGGTTCTCTCCACGCGCGCTCAGTGTACAGTGACCAACTACGGTACAATCGCCGTGGTCAACAACTGCCTTGAGCGACGGTTCCGTGGCGGCGCGGTGGAATCCATTTGCACGGCCCATGAGCTTGAACCAATGGGTTTTTTTGCAAATGGCGCTCGTGCTGTTTGCTACTTTGAAGTGCGCACAGAAGCCCAAGGAAGTATCGGTCTCGTGTCGACGCTTGGGCCGGAAGGAAACCGCTTCTATGGAGTCGGCTCCTCGTACCATGTCGGTTGGTTCCCAGTCTCGTACGGGTACCACAGCGACGACGGCAGACTCCATTGGAACGAAGGCGTGGACCAGATCGGCGGCCGTGACTTGGAGTACGGTCCGACCTGGGGAAAGCCCCATGGAACGCCCGCTGTGGTGGGGAATACGCCCAGGCTAGACGCGGATACAGTCATTGGTTGTGGCTATGAGATGGGAAACGGCCAGCTCTTCTTCACAAAGAACGGCTCGTTTCTCAGCTACGCAAGTGTTCGCGTGAATCTCACTCGCCAGTACGCGGCTGCGGTGTCGATCCACGAACACGGCCAAGTCGCCGAGATCAACCTAGGACGAGCGCCATTCGCATTTGATTTGGAAAACTACGTCGCTAATACCCATAGTGCTCCTTAAATATCAAACAAATCAAGATGGTTTTTATGTTACTTATTATAGGTGTTACTCAGAAACATGGCAAACCAGCTCCAAGAAGGGCCACGTGATCATGGAGATCGTGGCGTCACTATCCACACACAGCAGCCGTGGAGGCTCCTCATCGTTGGTCGCCGGAACACATGCCACTCCCACGATATGGAGATCATTGCCAGCGACTGGCACACTACTGATATCCATGGGAGAAGAAGACGCCACGTTCACAAGTCGCAGAGTGTGCAGTATAGATTGCGAGCACACGTCCACTAGCTCCACAGCACAGTGTGGAAGCCGTCCGACGATCACAAAAATGGGTGTTGCGCTCTTCGTTGTCGCCCACCAAGTCGCCAACGTTTGAAACGCGGCGCCTCCTTTCGGGTTGGCCACCAGTGACTCGAACGTGTCATCCAAAACCCATTGTGATAATGCTTCTGCTGTTGTGAAGACGTAAACGTTCCCCTTACGAGTCGTCACGACCGCTTTGTCACCCGTCGGTGCAAATGAAATGCTCGTGACGCGTGGAGCCGTGAGCACCTTGGTGAAGACCCCTGGTGCGCTGGTCGCCCCATATCGGTCTGAGATAGTATCGCCACTGGCACTGCAGCGAGGCACAAACGCGACCCGGCCATCTACAGTTCCGATGGCAAGCGTTTCTGCATTCGGAGAAAACTTGACAATCGACACGGCGACGTCGTCCAGTGCTGACCGGATCAAACTGACATGGAAAGCGCCGCCGTCTTCCTCACTGGTGGTGCTGATAGAATAGAACGTCACACCTGCTGTACTGCCGACCACAAGAAGTAAACCCTTCGGTCCATCGTCGATCGCATCAAGCGCAGTTCCGGCAAAGCGAAGCGAAGTGTGGGCCACTGCGTGGAGCAGCTCGTCACGCAGTCCATAAACGGTAAGCGCGCAGTCGCGCGATACAACCAGCCAACGCCCCGATGGCGTCCACACTTGGCACATATTCATGACGCCCACATGGTCGCTTTCTAATATTTGGACAACTTCCAGAGATGCTGATTTTGGTGTGAGCGCCCATTCAAATTCGAAAAAAACAAAAGCGTTGGTTTGGTCACCATACCTTGCTGTGTCGCGTCGTTCAGTCGCAAAACGGACACATTGCCGCACTCGCTGATGATACTTATCAAGCCGCGGCTACTGTTACATGTCACCACGCCATTCCAGGAAGGAAACGGCGTGAAACGCGGCAGCCGCGTGCGCCGAACGACAAACTCATCGTCGATTCCCGCCAAAATGGCCGCCATTTTGAACATTTTTGGTGACGAGGTAAACCTTGGGTTTGTGGTTTCACGCAAAGTTAACCTGTCGAAAATGAAACCGTTTTTTCAACGTCTTCACGGTCCTCTATTATGGTCGAATCGAATCCATTGTGATTGCATCCAGCATCTTGGCGGTTAGTTCATGACATGAACGCGATATACGAGAACCTGTACGAACATAGCGGTGGGTACATGTATTCACGCGACGAAGCGGCCCCGGCCCATTGCAAGTGTACCGTAGTGAGTGCCGGGCTTCCGCCGACATGGCTACCGAAAAATCGATACAAATCTGTCACATGGTTCTCGCATTCTGCCCACTTGGTTGCCAAATACAGGTTAGACATTCAACCGACAATACACAGTTGCCAAATTAAGGTGCAGGGACCACACTTTTCTGTCAATTCACTCCAACATCGAACTTTTACTGATGCAAGGTTGAGGTGAGGGCATGTGAACAGCAAACCAACAGAAACGAAGAAGCGCGACGCCTCCGAAAGTTGGGAAAGAGTCGCCGCTGCAACCTCCACACATCCAACGAAAAGATACCAACAACCAAGAACCAACAACACCAACAAATACACAAACAAGGGAAAGCCATGCAGCGCCAGGGGGCGCCATGTCTGCAAGCAGCCATGCGGCAACTCAAGCGCGCATTGCCACGCGTATCGGCGCCGTATGCTATGCAGACACAATCAGTTCACGTGCTCGTATCGAGCCAGCGTATGGAGAGCGTTGTATCCGCAGGAACGACTGAGAGGCGCCGTCATCTGTTCGGCCACGGTAACTCACTTCTGCAAATTGGGGTGTGTGTCGGTGGATTAGCGCTATCAGCTGCAGTTGCAGCAGCGCTCGATGGCGACGCCCAGTGCGAGCCGCTACACGACACGGTGGACGACAAGAACAAGAAGAGCAACTCCACCACGCATTCGTCCAGGTACTTTGATGACGATTATGAAGCGAAACAGCTTGTCGGGTCTGGTTCGTTTGGCATGGTCATGCAGTGTGTGAGCAAGAAAGACGCGCATACCGCGGCAGTCAAGATGATCCAAGATGTTCAGGAAATCCGAGAGGAAGTGTTGCGAGAGAAAGCAGCGCTTTTGTCCATCCAGCAAGCAGGCGGCCATGAGAATATTCTCCAGTACGAAGCCAGTTACGAGCATGATGGGTTCCACTACATTGTGACTGAGTTTGTCGACGGCGAGTCTTTATATACGTTCATGCAGCAAAACCACCAATTGGATGTGCCCACAGCGTTGCAACTCACCGCTCAATTGGTATCGGCGCTGGCGTTTCTTCGCGCACGTAATCTCATCCACCGGGACTTGAAACCGGCCAATATCATGGTCACTCGAGCCGACGCGACCGCTCTCACGATCAAGATCATTGACTTTGGGTCGGCTATGGTGTATTCGGATAGTACCAGTGCTACTGCTGCGCCACGTTGCGTCAAGAAGACCCAGCCCATGTCGCTTTCTGGAACGCGCTGCTACTGGCCTCCTGAAGTGTTGCTGCGCCAAGAGACGTCGCCAGCGATGGATATGTGGGCGCTGGGCTGCATCTTGTACATCATGATAGCTGGGCGGCACCCGTTCGATATGATGGGCTGCTCCACCGAGGCAGAGGTCGTCCACCGCGCTGCTTCCGAACACGTATCGTTTCTGCATCCAGTTTGGAGTACTGTGCCGTGCAGCGTCAAAGATTTGATCCGTGGGTTGCTGGACAAAGATCCGAAGACCAGATTATCCATCGAAGAGGTCTCTGTCCATCCAGCTCTCTGTCTTGGGACCAGGTTTGTATAGTGCAGGTGTGTGTATCCATACAGTAAATTTATGTAGGTGACGTAATAACACAGTGGGTTTTCCGTTCTTCACATTTTGGCAATCATGAGCGGGGTAAACACTAAACAAACGTAACAGGTAGTCAAGCCCATGCTGCCTCGGAGTTCTGCAAGACTTGATGAACTTAACACCGTGCTTTTCATGATCGAAATTTTGCTTTTCGTTTCTAGAATTTTGAGATTGGGGCAAGAATCTTATTTTGTCTGTGACAGTACTTTGTAAAAATTGGCCACATTTCCGTTCATTTCGCCCCAACACCAACACACAGGCTCATGGTGAGTTGAGTTGCTGCGTGCGATGCGTTTGCGGTGCCTCCTGTGGTGGTCCTTTCTGGGAATTCTTACTTAACAATACTCTATCTTATAGGAACTGGTTTCTTCCGTTGACTCGTGGCGCTTTGACCAGCGGCGCCGAGACGCAGAAGCGCATAGTCTGCGGCTGGTGCGCGAGATCCCGCTGTCGCTTGTGCCGCCGCTGTTCCGCCACACGCGCCACCAAGCGTTTGAGTCTTCGCGTGAAGACTTGCGAAAGCTCCTGTTTGAGCGCGTTGGTGACGAGTACAGTGGCGCGTCGTCGTCACAGGCCGAGCAGCAGCCGCTATTCGAGAAGGCGGATCTTCTCCACGAGACCAAGCGGCAAAACCTCGCGCTTGGGCGTCGACTGGCCAAGGCGTTGGACCACCAAGACAAAAAGCCACTCACAGGAAAAGTGGACAAGCGCGTCGACGTGCATGAGATCTCCAAGCGATTCAACCGACAGACGCGGCCGTTGACCCCGTATGGGAAGAAGTACCAAATGAAAAACAAGGATGAAATTGAAGAGCTACAAGGTGCGCAAACATATGTCGAGAGAGAGTGCGTGGAGATGGCTGACTCAACACGTTTCTTATTCTTATTTTCCACCACTGAGCAGCTCAACTCAAGAACTACCGGATCGATCGCGAAGTCGAGGATTCGCTGTTTTACGATCTCGCGGCGCGACGCGAGTGCAACGTGCTCTGCGACGAAGTCATTCGAGAGCTTTTAGAAGAAGAAGCGTTCGATGTCTACGACGAGGCGCTCGCTGCGAGCCGCAAGAAGCAGCTTCCGCCAGAGCAGCTGCAATTTGTGCTGAACGCGATCCACGACGGCGCCGAAAGCGACGTGCTGGTGCAAAAATACAACGTCGACATCACGCGTCGCCATTTGCAGTGCATGTTGCCGCTCCAGTGGCTGAACGACGAAGTGATCAATTTCTGGTTTGAGCTGTTAAACGACCGAGACGCGGCGCTTGTGGCAAGCCAAGCGGTGCCCACGAAATCGCATTTTTTCAACTCGTTTTTCTTCACAAAAGTGTCGGAAGGTGGGTTTAACTTTGTCAACGTGAGACGGTGGACACGCAAGGTACGCTAGCTTCGAAGTGGGCTCTCCTACAACTGGATGGGGGTGGTTGTTTGATGTGTTGCCAATTGTGATGATTATAATTAGGTCGATATCTTCGCGATGGACAAGATTTTCGTTCCCGTGAACGTCTCCAATGTATGTCTTCCCGACTTGCTGTTCGGACGGATTGACTTATCCAGCGATGGCTGATGGATGGCTCACTGATTTGATTCGTTGTCTCGCTTTCCTAGACCCACTGGTGTCTTGCTGTGATTTTCATGACCGAGAAAAAAATCCAGTACTTTGACTCGATGAATGGGACTGGCCAGCGGTGTCTGGAAGTCTTGTTGCGGTGCGTTGTCGTCTCCCTCTCTACTCTACGTCACGGACTATGGACCATTGCAGAAGACTCACTCCCCATGATGCGCTGTGTGTATCTGTCTGTCTGTGAAGGTATCTCCACGAAGAGATGGAGCACAAGAAAAAACAGAAATTTGATGCCGAAGGATGGCGCCTCGTGGGCACAGAGCCAGGCACGCCCCAGCAAGAAAATGGCTCGGACTGTGGGGTGTTTACCTGCATGTTTGCCGACTACATTTCACGCAACGAGGTGCGCGCGGCGTCAGAGTCTTTTCTACTGCTCTCCCACTTGATATACACTGACCTACTCTATCTATGGTGTCTGTCTTTGTTGTCTATAGCCACTATCGTTCTCGCAAAAGGATATGGAATTCCACCGCCATCGGATGGTGCTCCACATTGTGCAAGGCGGTTTGCCAATAGAAGAAGACCTGTAAGAAACCAGTGCCAGTGGCAGATATGACCAAATACGCAGAAAGAAGAAGGGTGCACCGGTATGTCCAGTGTGCACATCTCTGTGTTGTTGATTGTTTCATTTTTTGTGTCGGATCTTTTTTCTTCTATCGTGTTCTGCAAACGCTCTTTTCCCTCACTCATAGCGTCTCTCTCTGCTGTATGCGCGTTCCATTTATTTGATGGTAAAGCCTTCGCTTCGCAGACACGCCTTGTGAGCTTCAATCACGTCTTTGCACAAGTCTTCCCCGTTGTTGATGACGCACAGATCGCGCACCTGCTTGGTGTCGGGACACGAGCAGCAAATCTTCTTTCCGGATTTGCCCAGCACTGGCGCAGGCTTTGCCGCCGTCGTTGTCGCCACGGGCGCTGCTGTTGTGGTGGTGGTGGTTTCCTTTCCGACCATTTTGAGGAGTTTATCTATGATACGCCAATGACAATTTGGTTTTGTTTTGTTGGCGGATTCGTGTGTGACGCCAACGTTGGCGTTCTCTTTGTCGTTGGCCCACATCAAGGTTGGAATTGACCAACGCTCTTCACTAGAGTGGAAAACAGCCAATCACAGTGGTTCACCATCAATTGTTGCCTCCAGGCGATTGTTTGATTGGCTGGCTAGTGACCCCATCCATAGATGGTGGCAAAGATGTGCAACATGGGGGACAGCCCAGAATGCCCTTTCAACAATAAGATCGCAGGCAGCTCATGATGTCCATGGGAGCTTCTCGATCCGCATGCAATACAAGTATGTACCCGCGAAGATGAACATAATAATATTTCCATTAAACATACACAGTCTCCAACCACTGCATCTTTCACTGCCGCGCTGCCGCTGGTCGGCACCGTACACATACGCCGTTTTCACATCGCTGGCCGCATTGCGGACAAAAGGAACCGGCCACAGATTCTCGGCGGAGCCACTCGCCGTGGTTGTCTCGGATATGGGCAAGTAGCGCAATTTGCCGTCGAAAAAGAACTTGGCAATACGGACACAGCTCACGGATATCGTCCTCGGGTTGTTGCACCGTGCTGATATTGGAAAGCAGGATCGCAACCGGTAGATCCGATACGGCGTCTTCATGGTGTTCATCGATAAATAATAGGTCGCTGCACGTCACGAATGGCACCGGTTGTTCAAACGATGGCGATGCCGTAAATCGGAAAAAGCGTACAGCGCGATGCACCGCTCGGAACCGTAACGGGAAAATCAATGGCGCTTGCTTTTTCTTCTTCTCCATGGTGAGAAACCCGACTGCGTTGTGGAGATCGCGACTGGATCCAATGGGGCACGTCTGTGTGAACCCGACATAGTGCTCTGGCCACAGTGTACTCGCGAGCGTGAACTTGGACTCGCGTGTCAACGGCTTGCTTCGATCCAAGATTTGGATCTTAAAAATGGTTTGCTCATCGCGGGTCTTTGTCCATCGGAGGTATTTAGACATCCGTGACGCGCGCAAGTACCGCTGTGTGCTCACCGAAACGATTTGCACTTTCATTTCGTCCAGGATCGACCGCTCGCGGACTTGGTCCACAGGGATAATCCGTACAAATTCGGCATCACCGCCTGTCTCTGGTCCGCAGCCGCATTGCGATTTGAAAAAGCATGGCGCGACGCTGTCACTCGCGCGACTGTGTACGTACACTTCGTACCCTTGCCAGTAGAATTGCAGTGCGATGTGGTCGTTCGTGGTCACGCGCGAGTTCAATGGTGCCACGGGGGACGAATACGATGATGTGCTTGTCATGGGAGGAGGAGACATCACGAGCTCCATATCTTCAGGATCCAATTCGAGTTGTGGTTGCAATGCTGCTGCCATGGTCACCAAGCACCAAGGGCCTTTGCGCTTCGTTCTGCTTCTGCTTTCTCTCGGCTTTGCTCGTCGCAGATTGATGTGAGCAGAAGACGTGATGCAAGTTGTCTGTGTTCTTTCTGAGAGTGGACCAACTGGGGGTAGGGGTACACTTGCTTTTTGAGTTTCCACGAATCCGATTGGATGAGAGATCGAGGTTCGAAAACTGGAAACCAAATTGACACGAATTCGGTGCACTGCCGTCCTGGATAGAACTGAAAACTGAAAATGAGGCAACACAGAAATTCAGAACATTTTCTTACAAAAAAATTTGCTCTTTAGAAGACATTTCTGTACTTTTCAGTGTTGGGCCAAGACTATTGGCGATGCACATCGTCGGTATTCCCGACGGCGATGGAGTGTTGGTGATCGTGGATGACCTTCTACACATGTAGAAGTCAGACCTCTTTGAGTTCTGAATCCCCGCCCGCTTCAGTAACGTTAGTTTCGCGAAATATTTTCAAAATATTCTCTTTGGAAATATATATATAGATACCGGTTTCAGTACCGGTAACACTGGAGAATGATTGATTTACCGGTATGCTTTTGCATGTTTTAACGTTAAAACGTTAACCAGACAAAAGGTGATTGTCGCACCTATTCGCAGTGAGAAAGAGCAACACCAACCAGCAAGATGGCCACAGCAAACGGCAAGAAGCCAGATGAGCTTGCGCGACTCGTTCACGATTTGGAAGCGAAAGAGACGTTATGCCACGTAAAAGACTACCCAGAAGTGACGCTCGAGCAGCTGAACGAGCACTTGACCATGCACGGTCCGATCGTGAACCCAAGTTTCGGCGAGCAACCTGCGTTTTACATTGACGAAGGCCGCTTCATCCCGTATCAAGTGGTCGTGTATGGTGCTGAGAAAGTTGTGTTCAAGATCGCACAACTACTTGGAAACTGGACTGAGACGTCTGGAGAAGGAGGTCGGGGGACCACCTCTCAAAGAGGATTCTTTTTCCAGCAGCGACCAAGAAGACGGGACGTGCGGATGCCCGCCGTGGCATACACACCGCGAGATACCGACAGAAATTTGGATCGCCGACAAGTGTGGACGTACCAAGGAGACCCTTTCGTCCCGACGTGCGTCGCTGAGGTAGGCAAGCTCTCTGGTCAAGGCTCTCAACAGCGCAATCTTGATCGCAAGATGCGAAACGCTTTCCAGCATGACGTTCAGTTGGGGTGGTTGATCGATCCACGCCCAGGCTACCGCAAAATGTACGAGTACTACGTCAACGGAAATGGAGAAGTGCAATGCTCGGCCAACACTGCGTGGAGAGATCTCGATGGCCGCGATGTTCTTCCTGGATTCACCCTTGTCAGCACGGATTTGGAAATGGTGTTGGATCCAGAACCTGGGTCGTCGCCGGAAGAAGAAGTTGATTTCGGTTGCCCTTTTCCAACATGCACAGTGCGATTGCGAAGTTATGGTGAGAATGCTGCTCATGCCGAGTGGCACCGTGCTGAAAGTGCTCGGCAGAGGTTCCGCGCGACCCACTAATCAAGTCAAGTGAAGTGTTTTTTTTGGCGTTGTTGAGCGAGTTAAGTGTCATTAATAAGAGTGTAGTGGCAGATCAGCGTGTATGGATTGCGTTCTCCCACTCGCTTCTCACTATGTCCTTGTCTCACGATCCGCACATCGTCAAGCATCACCGTCATTGGCTCATTGGGGTCCCCAATGTTATCGAGTTTCCTGGATCATACGGTTTGAACGGTATATCTCTCCTCTAAACGAAATATTTACCGTAAATTGACAAATGATTCGTGTGGTCCACGCGAATATGTCATTCTTGCGAGGCTTTTTCGATGCGATTCATCTCGTTGGCAACCACAGACTTTGCGTGAATTGGGTCTGCGTCGTCTGAGGAAGCGGCCGACGTCGCTTGCCTCTGTCTCTCCGTGGCTGTGCCACAGTGCTTTTTCGTTATCTTCGCAGTATCACGCGGCAGTAATGAAGCTCCACCAGATCATCTACCGTGACTTGCTCACCATCGCACGCGAGCTGGATCGACATGTCGCGTTCCGCGCATTGATCTCTTCGAATATGCTGGTGCGGCCAGTGGTTGGCGGCACACACAAGACCCGTTTGCCCCACGTTGAAGTGTACAACCGGTACTTGATGGAATTCTTGGAGAACAAGTCGTATTACATGCCATCACGAACCTCCAAGTCGGTCCAGTCCATGGTGCGTGAGAAATTCCGCAAACCGCTTGTGGAGGACAGCAAGCAAGCCATGGACACGGCGTTTGCCGCACTCAAGTCCTTGAATGACCGCATGGCGTACGCAAGAGCGGCTGGCGTATTACCAGGTCTATCAGCGACCGAGCCTGTCCAGCAATCCAAGTCCAGCAACAGCAAGAGTGTGAGCAAGCGCAGCAGTAAGTCACGGCCAACGCTTGTGCGAGATGCCACGATCGCCGAGACACTGCGCGAAGAAGCGATGGAGACAAGTGGCGCTTCTGCATCTTCTGCTTCTGTTCACGTGCGGCTGGCCACGGATGTCGCGACGGGCATTTTCTTGTTGGCCCATCCCATGCTCAATGGCATTTTCCGTCGCTCGGTGATCGTGCTCACAGACCATTCCAAAGCAAACGGCACCAAGGGCTTCATTGTGAACCGACCCACCACGACACGGCTCTCAAGGCAATTCAAAGTGCACCCGCGGATCGTGAAAGCCTTTGGCTCCAGCAGAGTACGCCGAGGTGGCCCATTACGAACAGACCACGCCGAGGTACAGTACTCATTTATGAGTACAACCACCGGGGACCGACGGTATTAATACTTTTTATTATTGTCCGCTGTATAGATTCTCCATGGGCGCGCCGATCTTGGTGGCGACCGCATCGTGAACAGCAATTTCACGACCAAGCCAGACGACCATTTGTTTCGAGGCATTGATCTGGATGTCGCGGCTGCAGCAGTCGAAAGCAAGACCATCCAGCAGAGTGACGTGGTGTTTATCAACGGCATTTCGTCGTGGAATGCTGGCCAACTGGACGATGAGATGGCACATGGCACGTGGGTGGCTGTGCGCGCGCCATTGTCGATGGCGGTCCACGCGGACAAGGACTTGTGGCGCGAGCTGATGGCGCAGCTGGGCGGTGAGTACGAGGCCTTTGCCGCCATGCCCATCGTGAATGAGAATGCCGACTTTGAGGAGGAGGAAGAAGAGGAGGAAAGCAGTGACGAGGATGAGGAAGGGGAGGAGAGCGATGACGACGATTTTGAGGAGGACCCGTAAAAACCACCCATCGTAGCAGTATATAGAGACAGACAACCGATGGCGGGAATATAATAAATGAGGGTGAGTGTATTATTGATAGTGATAGTGATATGACGGAAGGTGTGTCTGGTACGACCAGCCAGCCAGCCAGTGTTGTTGTTTGTGGTATCTTGTGATGGCTCGTGGGTTTGTGAAGAACTGGGTGGGGCAAAAACACACAGGGATAACTGGGACGAATGGCAGTCGCGCATGCGTTGGCGTTGAAGGCAGTAGTAATACTGTATAACGTAGTACTTAATAAGGAAAGCGGCGTATCTGTATTATTCGGTCATCTCGCGCAGTTTCGTGCGGATCGACGTGTTGCCGATGCCGCCAATGCCAAAGGCTGGTCCAATGCGCGCCACCCGTGCAAGTGTCGAGCGGAAATACTCGCGTTGGATAAACTGAAGCCGAGCAGCGCGGTCCGCCACTGGGTGGTTGTACAAATCCAAGCCAAGCAAATGCAATGGCGTCGACAAGATTTGCACGGCGATCGGCGCGCCGACTTGCGCGATCAAAGCAGTGGTGTTTTCGTCCACACCATACGCTGTGAGCTTTTCGGTGATGACCTTGGGCGCGTGGAAACACGAAATCACTGTAAGCGAGTCACGCACCGCGAAGAGCCCAATGGACGCCAATGGGAACGGATGCGGCTTGACGACGCCAAACATGCGAGCAAACGCGCGGTCTTTCGCGATCACGGTGGTCATATTGACCAGCGTCGTGCCGGCGAGCTTGGGCATGCTGCCGTCCATGTCTCGCCAGTCGTACAGGCTCTCGATCGTGTTGGCGGTCGCGTACGTGGCCGAGTATAATCCAAAAATCCACATGAATTCACGGGACTTGCAAAACTGGAACGGGTGCATGAGAAAGGTTTTCGAAAGCTCCTTGACGCCATGCGCCAGTGTGCGGCGTCCGCTGGCATTCTCAGCGATCGCGCGGTCGACGACTGTGATGAACGGAGAGACTGCGAAGGACGAGGCCGCCGCGGCCGTGAGGTCGATGCCGAACCGCGTGAACAGCGCCACGACGGTCTTCTTGTCGTTCGTCTGCTCGTTGGTCACGAGCGCTTCATCCATTTGCTGCAGCACCACGACAAGCGGTGGTGGCGCTGTCGTCGGCGCGGGCAGCGTCGCGATCGTTGGAAGCATTTTTTGTATCGAGCCAGAAAAAAACGAAAACAAGCTTGAGCCTTTCCGAGCGAGCGCAGTACAAGTGATTGCTTCCACACACGAATGAAAGAATGCGCAGACCAACGTACATCACAAAGATATTGATTGGCTCTCTTGGTTGAGAATTTGGCCGCTTTTGGATCAGATTCGAAGACTGATGAGGCACAAAAATAGATTGGCTTCGCTTTCTTGTTGGTGGTGGGTTTGTCGCACACGTGGTGGGCGGCGCCGTGCTCTGATGATATCAAGCAAGTGCGTTCCTGTTATAGCTGCACCTGCCGGGACAGCATCATCCAAGAACCAGTGCGAAGCCATTCGAACCGTGGATAAGAGGCTCTTCAACCGTAAAATGAGTGGAGTGCGTCATGCAATCAAACAGTTTTGAGAGGGAGGCAAGTGCACACCGCCAGCACCACCAATTAAAAAGTGGCAGGAGTGCATAAAACATGCAACCCCTGTGTGAAACCGCAACCCTCTTCCTCATTTGACAACCAAATTGATAAAATTGCCAGTACCGGTACAGTACGGAACGATTGCTAAATCAGAGTGTAAAGGAGATCAGACGAGGATTTGTGGACACGATGACGATGCACGCCGGGTCTGCTGATTGGCGGACTTTGAAGAGATCCGAAGAATGATGGTCAGTTCACCAATGACGTCACACCACAATTGAACAGAAGGCCCAGCTGGAATAGTAGGCCGATCGACGCATGCTCGGATCCGGATCCGACGGCTACTCAACAGAAGACGTGTGGAAGCGTTTAACACCGTAAAGCCGCACATGGAAGAACATTCTAAACACAGAGGTTGTGTGCGAATGTGGAGAGCCTTTTGAGGATCGGCTGACGTCAGAGAAACTAGTCCAATACAGTTCATATAGTCTGCAACTTGCAGCGCTGCAGCCTGTAACTCTGCGCGCCGCCTGTGACGTCATTGTTCTCAATCTAGGCAACCACTCTTAGATTCGGATGTGCTTGAAGCACTGGACGGATGAGACAAATGCATGAAGGCAGAAGATGAGAGGTGATAAAGTAATTTTGGATTATCAAATTTTGGTAATATGCTGTGGAATTGATGTGCCGATGACACCTTAAATAACGAAACGAATTATTGGAGCCCAAATGGGGGTCTCTCTTTGGGGGATACTAATATACACTCATAGAACGGTTAGAGAACTGATGGGTGGCAACCATTCACTCGGCCATCTCACGAAGGCGGTTGCGGATGCTCGTGTTGCCCATGCCTCCCAGTCCAAAAGCTGGACCGACCCGCGCCACTCGTGCGAGTGCGGATCGGAAATACTCCCGACGAACAAACTGGATCCGTGCGGCGCGTTCAGCGACTTTGTGGTTGTACAAGTCCAGACCCAATAGATGCAACGGCGTGCAGGCGATCTGCATGGCGACCGGAGCACCGACCTGTGCGATGAGCCGTGTCGTCTTCTCGTTGACTTGGTGGGCGCGCAGCTTTTCTGTGATCACTTGAGGCATGTGGAAGCACGAGACGACGGTGATGCCGTCGCGCAGGGCAAAGAGACCGATGGTCGCCAGTGGCACAGGGTGCGGCTTGACCACACCAAACATGCGAGCAAAGGCCAAGTCCTTGGCGATGACCGTGCTCATGTTCACCAGCGTCGTGCCTGCCAACTTGGGCATGCTACTGTCCTGGTTGTTCCACTCCGACATGCTCTCGATGGAGTTGGCGGTCGCGTATGTGGCCGAGTACAAGCCAAAGATCCACATGAATTCACGGGACTTGCAGAACTTGATCGGGTGCATCAAGAGCGACTTGGAAAGCTCCTTGACGCCATGGGAAAGCGTGCGTACACCGCTGGCATTTTCAGCGATGGCGCGATCCACGATCGTGATGAACGGGGAGACCGCGAATGATGAGGCGGCGGCGGCTGTGAAGTCAATCGCGAACCGCTTGATGAGTACCGACTTGTGGACGTGGTCCTGTTCTGGTGCGGTGGCAAACGTGGCTTCCATTTGTTGGTTTTAGAGTTGCTTGGGTTTGGGTTCGGTTGTTGTCGAGAGGTGGCGTTTTCGGAAATGAGCTCTTCCCGCCGCTCGCGGAGCTGAGCTGTCCAGCCAACAAACACAAAAAATCCTAAACCCACATGGCGCAACCACTTTTTGGCTGGCGGATTTGATCGGTTTTGACAGGGGGTCAAGTGAACAATGCTGGAGCCATCTGGACAGCTGGTTGCCTGGGATGGAACAGATGGTTCGAAAGGTTTCATAACCATCACTCTGAGTGGTTTAGGGGTAATGAAGTGAGATGGCTTCACCCCAGACTCGTCGTATTGAAGCACTTTTGTTCATTTTTTCACTTCAATTTGAAGCACTTTTTTTTTTTTTTTTGCCAACATCTTCGTAGCAAAAGAATACAGTAGCTAGCACTCTGCAAAAGGAGGCAGAGTTTTCGTACTGGTGTATGGCTGCTGCCCCAGGAATCGTGCTGTACAGTGGACATTGATACTAATCTTCACAGCACTCTGCTTTGCTCTTCCTCGTGCCAGCGTTCTGACGTGAAATTGCGGGACATCTACAGTACAGCACCCCAATTTGCAGGTGACTCATGGCTTTGGCTGTGTTCTCTCCATCTCCCATCGCTTCAAGTTTCAACTGACGCTTCGTGCACATTTTCTCCATTCTGTTCTCCATGGTCCGTCTGGCTCCAGCATTCCAGCTCCACACGGCCCCACAGCGACGGCGGTGCGCGTCACGCGCGCGTTGCGCCAATCGGGGGCGCCAGATTGAGCCTGACGCGCACAGAGATCGCATGCGATAGCAACTGATTGGCTGGCCAAGCACGATCGGCGATGCTTTTAGTCTATTCTGGCTGATGAGCTCGGTCCAGTGGGGTGATTTTCTCGCACGCTGTCGGAACTGAGTCACCCGCAATTCACGCTCCCTGCAGAACAGTACCGATCGGGCATTTTGGATGACTCAAGACATGAAGCCACTGAACTGGACGAGCAAAAATCACGGCCGAGATTTCTTCTTGTTCCCTTCGCTGGTCTTTCGGTCGGATAGGGGGCAAGCGGAGTGGGGGAAGTGGGCGGAAACATGAAGTGCACGCCATCGGCGAGGGGGATGCGGTGAGTCACCCGTACAGTAAATGGAGAGCGGCAACAATACGATACAGCACTGTACTCTCCAGTGATTCACGAAGAGCTCGTGGGGGCTTCAAAAACTCTTTCAAGAAGGAAAAGTTGGAGGATAATCGCTCAGTGTGTGGGAAACTCCAGCTAAAACGACGTTATCTTGAGAGAGCCGTGCAAAGCCATAGAAGCCAGGGGCATAATACCCAGCGCGTGTACCTACACTGACGTGGGGGCTGCTGGGTCGCAAGGCGGCGTACGTGCTCCGTTACAGGACCGGTAGTTTCAAGGCCGCTCAGCCCTGGTGCAAACTTGGGTGTTCACGATTTAGAGGTGACTCACTGGTACCTACAAAATGAAAAATGGATTAGCAAACGTGGCGTCGTCTTCTCTTTTTTTCCGTTCTGTTCTCCGTCGCTGGGATTTCTCTGGCCCGCAAGCTCGACTACAACAACAGCTATTGCGCGTCACGCACGCGTTGCGCCAATCGGTGGTGCCTAGGCGAGCCTGACGCGCACAGGCGCCACCTATTCTACCAGTTGATTGGCTGATTTGTTCTGTGATCGATGATGATGCTTTTGCTGAGCAGCGACCGAGGAGCCGATGGTCGGAACTTGAGTCATCTGCAAATGCACAAATTGGAATGTCTCAAGGCATCAACCACGCACTGATGGATACAGTAAAAGTGGTGGAGCCAGTGGGAGAGAAGACGAGAAAGAAGAGGAATCCTCAAGAGCCCATGGAGGTGAGTCATCCGGAAATGGTGGGTGGCATAGACTCACCAAGACAAAACCCCCACACTCTTGATTGTAGGTTCTGCCTTCGCAGATCACGCGTGAGGGCAATACCCTGTGTTGTCGATTCCGTACCGTACCGCCTACTTGCGTGGTGGGGGTGCAGCACAGCTCAGCATCGCAAGTCCCCTCTTCTTGCGTTCGTATCGAAACGCCCACACGTCTCTTCGGCGGCCTTCATTTTTTTAATGTATTTTTTGTTCGGATTTTATCGCTGACTCACTGGTCATTGGGTTGCTTCAACTTCCAAGTTGATGTTTGCTGTCTTTATGTTCTTCTTTTTTTCTTCTCCATTCTGTTCTTGGCACTTGTCCCCTCTCGCCCCTTGCCAAGGCTGCTGGCTCCACCTCGTGCGTCAACTGACCAGTTTTATCATGAAAGCCACGGTGCATCACAACTCAGTTGCGCCAATCCCAAGCACCACATCGCTCTTGACGCGCACGGGCGGAACCACCTGAAGCATTTGATTGGCTGACTCCACCGACACGAAACCACCAAGTAAGCGCGACTGTACGACCCGTGCTTGGTACCTACCATACAGTGGTGTTCCGCCGGTGCGATGAGCTCACTCAACTGTCTGGAACCTGCTCCAGACTTTGAACTTACTTCACGCGTGTTCCGACGATCGAAGGCGTTTGCGCTGTTCCTGTACTATACTTCAATTGCAGAGCTCTCCATTTGTATGGCTCCCGGTCGTTGTGTTCGTTTTCCACTCCCTCCCTCCCTAGAAACAGCGTGAGTCATCCGCAATTCTCTCGGAGACCTCGACTCTGCTCCCGGCACCTCGCGAGCTCCTTTTCGGATGACTCAGTTTGCAATTTGCCTCGCGCCCCAAACCAACAACCACCACCACAACAACAACCCACCAAGCCAGCCAACGCCCCCGACATTGTTTTGCCCAAGTCACGATGACCCCAGCGCTCACACCAAAGTCACCAGTGGCGGACTACCAAATCGCCAGCCCGTTGGTCGCGCCGTTCCCGGACCACAAAATATTCCCACATATCGCGACGGACCCACGGCAGGGCGACCGCGCCAGTGAGATCAAGCTTCTCTCCGCGCAGCGGCCGCATATGCGCGCGTTCCACTTTGCGTGGGTGTCGTTCTTCATCGCGTTCTTTGGCTGGTTCTCGATCCCGCCACTCATGCCCACGATCAAGAGCCAGCTCCATCTCAGTGCCAATCAAGTCTCCAACTCCAACATCGCCTCAGTCGCGAGCACGATCCTTGGGCGCGTGATCGCTGGGCCCATGTGTGACAAGTACGGCCCACGCACAGTGCAGGCCACGCTTCTTGTGCTTGGCGCGATCCCCGTCGCAGCGGCCGCGTTCGCTGACAACTACACCGGTTTCATGTTTGTGCGGTTATTCATCGGCCTTGTCGGCTGCTCGTTCGTGGCGACTGCGACCTGGACATCGACCATGTTCACCAAGGAAGTCGTGGGCAGTGCCAATGCGCTGGCCGCTGGCTGGGGAAACCTCGGTGCCGGCGTCACGTACTTGGTCACACCGCTTCTCTTTGACTTGGTCACGACCAATGGCACCATTTCGGACAATCTGGGCTGGCGCATCACGCTGGTCTTTCCAGCGGTCGCCATGGTCGCCGTCGGCATCGCCCTTTTCTTGTACTCGGATGACACGCCCCACGGCAACGTCAGCGACTTGAAGAAGCTCCACGCCGCCGATCCCACCAAGATGGCGCCCAAGACCGATATGACCAAGGCCTTGCTTAACGTCGCCAAGCGACCAGTCGTGTGGATCTTGGCGTTCCAGTACGCGTGCTCATTCGGCGTGGAACTGCAAGTCCACAATGTGCTGAGTCTGTTCTTTTACGAAGACTTTACCGTTGGTGGCAACTGCAACCCGAAAACCGATGCCCACAAGTGCCGCTTGCTCTCGCAGACCAAGGCCAGTTTGATCTCGTCCCTTTTTGGGCTCATGTGTATCTTTGCGCGGGCGGCTGGCGGGTACGCGTCCGACGTGGCGAGCCGCCGCTGGGCGATGCGCGGCCGCATCGTCGTGCAGTTTCTTGCGTTTGCTGGCCAAGCCGTGTCTCTGTACGTGTTCAGCCAGGTGAAAAGCATCGGTGGCAGCATTCCGAGCCTCATCATCTTTGGCATCTTTGTCCAAGCCTGCACGGGCAGTACGTACGGCATTGTGCCTTTTGTCGCGCCTCAGTACACAGGCGTGGCCTCTGGCATCGTCGGCGCCGGTGGCAACGTGGGTGCGTTGAGCTGGGGCTTCTTGTTCAAGTTCATTGGCAAACGCGACAAGTCGTTTGCTCGCTTGAGCATCTTTGTGGCCGTCGCAGCCGCGCTCAGTGGGTTGATCTTTGTGAGCGGCGAAGGATCCATGTGGCGCAACCACAAGGCCAAGATGGATGACGATTCGGTCCACGGAAGCAAGGCCGCGACCGAGTACGCGGACGAAAGCGTCCACGGCAATGTCCAGAAATCCACCGTCTGAAAAGCAACAAGCCGCCTGGGCATCAGAGGGGTATGATGTATTTTTCATAAATCAGTAGGTTGAAGGTAACACCCAAGTGTGGGTCATAAATCACCAAAAAAAACAATTGCGAAAGAACTATTATAGGATATTGTCAGGTACCCATCCTTCGATTCGTCCACCATTCCCAAGATTCTCTGTGCTTGGACAAACTGCAACTTGCAACGAACGTTCGTTTGCTGTGTATTGTGGTGTCCAGCCAGGCGGTCTTGATCCTAAGAAACTTCCATTCTTTCAACCGATACTCTCGTCCGTTGACTGTCAACTGTCTCAGCAATATTTTTGGTTTCAGCCACTGGACAACAGTTGCGACGCTGCGTTGAGCCTCCATACCAAAACGTAGACTTGAGTGCCAGACAAGTGGGCACCAATGCTTCTTCAACGCACCGAGGGGAGCCCGTCCATGAGAATAAAAATAAAATACGGGTAGTTTAAAGTGTGGATGTTTGATTTTGACTTGAACGGTGTTTTTTTCGACACCAATTTGATTATAAATAACGTGAATTTTCGACGATATGTAACGGAACGCAAATGGCGGAAGTTGGTCCAACCGCTTCACTCGGCCATCTCACGAAGATGGTTGCGGATACTCGTGTTGCCCATGCCTCCCAGTCCAAAAGCTGGACCGACTCGTGCGATGCGAGCCAAAGAGGAGCGGAAATACTCTCGACGAACAAACTGGATCCGTGCGGCCCGTTCAGCGACTTTGTGGTTGTACAAGTCCAGACCCAATAGATGCAACGGCGTGCAGGCGATCTGCATGGCGACCGGAGCACCAACCTGTGCGATGAGCCGCGTCGTCTTCTCGTTGACTTGGTGGGCGCGCAGCTTCTCCGTGATGACTTGAGGCATGTGGAAGCACGAGACGACGGTGATGCCGTCGCGCAGGGCAAAGAGACCGATGGTCGCAAGGGGTACTGGGTGAGGTTTGACGACACCGAACATACGAGCAAAGGCCAAGTCCTTGGCGATGACCGTGCTCATGTTGACCAGCGTCGTGCCTGCCAGCTTCGGCATGCTACTGTCCTGGTTGTTCCACTCCGATATGCTCTCGATGGAGTTGGCGGTCGCGTATGTGGCCGAGTACAAGCCAAAGATCCACATGAATTCACGGGACTTGCAGAACTTGATCGGGTGCATCAAGAGCGACTTGGAAAGCTCCTTGACGCCATGGGAAAGCGTGCGCACGCCGCTGGCATTCTCGGCGATGGCGCGGTCGAGGATCGTGATGAACGGAGAGACCGCAAACGACGAGGCCGCCGCGGCTGTAAAGTCGACTGCGAAGTGCTTCATGAGCACCGACTTGTGGATGCGGTTCTGTTCTGGTGCGGTGGCAAACGTGGCGTCCATTTTGGGGGTTGGAGAAAGTTGGTTGTTGGCGAGAGGTGGCGTTTTCGGAAATGAGCCTGGGGTCATCCAATTTTTACGACGGACGGTGAAGCGGACCCACACCCACACACTGAGTCCAGTGGTGTGCTGTCCATGGTGCAACAGTACTGTATACTGTATGTCGTGGAGAGAAAGAAGAAAGGTGGCTTCGTGGACCAACACTGGGCTGTTGGACAGTGTCGGACAATTGGTTTGGTTGAAGTATTCATGGATTCAAAATCCGTTTTGAGAGGGTTTGAGTTGGCACACTTTGGTCTCGTACTGGTCGCAGAGTTGGCCTTTTCACGGACCAGCACGAGAACGTACCTCTATCTAGCAACACTCACTTGATGCGATTCAACACATGGTGCAAAATAAGGGTGTGTGAAACGTCCCAGATTGATCGTCCCATCTGCTGTGGGTAGGGTCCAGTTTGCGGAGTGTTGGTCATTGAGGTGGCGACTGACGAAGAAGCCATTCCTGTCGTCACACGGACGGATCGCAACTCCCCATGGATTTCCACGATGGAAGAATGGGAGCACGCGATTTGCAGGTGATTTCAGTGAGAATTTCCAAGCCAGGATGGTCATGATACCGGTACAGACCGATAAGTACAGTACAGCGCGTTGAGATTCGGACAGTCGTGTGGTTATTGGCACTCACGTTTAACACAGTGTTGGTCAGCGTAAAAGGGGGATTGTGGCCCGCTCGCCATATGCGATATGCCGCTCTGGCATGCGGATGCGAGCAACAAATAAAACTTTCACTGCCATTGGTGGGTTGCTGAACGGCAGACGGTATTAGATTCGTCATTGACTTCAATGCCGCTACCGGACCAGGACGGTCATGGGTGCGGAGTCAATCTACAGTTGCAAAGTGCAGGTAAAGATCTTGATTCTCCGCTTCAATTTGTTCTGTTTTTCTTTTACAGGGCCCATACAGCACAGTATACAGGGTACAGTGGACTATGGTGTGGTCGGAGATTCGATTCGCGTGGTCTTTAACATGACTGCATGGTTTCATGTCTCCTGGGCGGTAGAGAATGGCGGAGACTCACGTCAGGTCGCTCGCGTACCCAGGCAGCCTGGGCAGGCTGCGATAGCCATCTATATACAATGCAGTATCGTTTGTACGTACGTCCAAGTTATTATTGTTGCGTCCATGAATGAGCTGTTGAATCAACCGAAGCAAATGACTTTGATTGCGATGGCTATCCGATCTGCTGGCATGCTGGACAACCTCATGGCCAGGATACCATCCAGTAGTACGGTATTAGTATCCGGTGCTGCAAATGGGTTAATATTTAGGGACGCACAGGATACTTTGACATGGTGTATCCATATCACCAGAGTGGCTGTGAACAAACAGACTGGGGTGGAATTATGGCTTCACCCAAAGAACTGTTGGCGCATCAATTATACGGCCAACACTGAAGTGAAAGGACGCGATCAAAAAAAAAAATCCTTGAGAAAAACAACCCACACCAGTGACAGGCCGCAACAGAAATGACGCTGCGCGCCAACTGCGTGGCGGACTCCACCACTTCTACTGCCGCTGCTGCTGTGACTAAGCTGCAGGCGATCTTCCGTGGCCATCGATGCCGCGATCTCCACGTCGACCGCGTGCGCCGCGGCTTACGTACGTACTCAGTACCGGTATTGCGACACTTTCACTTTTTGTTTCCTTCTCTCAACAAACATTATCTTTTCCTTCGTTTATGGGTGTTCCTTCTACGATCCCCCGATACTGTACTGTACTCTACGCATACAGCATGGTCACCTTTCGTGCCTGCCAAAATGGAAGCTGTCCACGCGATGCTTCGGCTCGCACAGATCCAGCCAGGCGAAACGCTCTTGGATATCGGCAGTGGCGACGGACGCGTGCTTCTTGCAGCCACAGCAGCCATAGAGCTGCCATCGCTGCTCAAGGCAGCCATTGGCGTGGAGATTGACAGCGCACTGGTAGCGCAATCGCGACGCAAGATCCTTCTTGCTGGCGTAGCTGATCGCGTGCGCGTCATCCACGACGACTGGCTCAACGTGGACATGGCCAGCGTCGACATTGTCGTTTTGTTCTTTTTGCCACACGCCGATCTCGCGGCGATGCTGCAGGCCAAGCTTCGCACAGGCACGCGCGTCATCACCTACGTGTTCCAGATCCCACAATGGACACCCGAGGCCGTGGCCACCACGGTCCCCTTCATGACCGACAAAGGATCCTCGTATATTTACAGGTATCGAGTACCAAGCTCACCGGTTATGGAGAATCCCGCTATTTCGACAATCCCACCGACAAGTTCCGCGTAAAATATTTAGCGTAAATATGACTGAAAAAAAGTATTTTTGGAAACTTGCCAAAAAAAAAAAAACAATCTGATCGTTCATGACACTCTCTCTCTCTCTCTCTCCATCCTTGCTTTGATCCAGTCTCTCTCTACAACAAGCATAGCGTACGCTCCCTCTCTCTATCTCTTCCTCTTTTGCCACTCATGACGACGCCAAACGGCTTTGGCATTTGTGGCCATAAAAACTCGTTTTCCACGGGCATCAAGATCGGCAATTATGTGGAAGACCGATTTGGCAAACAGCTCGCCGTAAATATGAAAACGCATCCGATCGCAGCCAAGTCCGAGGCCTCGGCGAGCTTCATTGACCCACGAGACATGGACGACAAATGTTCCGCGAATGCGCCACCAGAGAATGCCATTGAACGGGACGGGTTACGCGCCGGGTTACCGTATAACCTGCTCTTTGAACATGGCAAGCCACATCTTGCGACACGCGACGAGCTCACGACCAAATACACACCATCGTCCACAGAGATTGGACAGGGGGTCACAGGAAATGGCAAGCCAATTACACTGCACCAGCAAGGCACACTGCGTCGCCAGCGCGATTTAAAGCAAGCCCAAGACGCACGAGAAGCGCGTCATCAGTACGTCACGACTTCACAAAGCCTCGTGCCGGCGACGATCCGAGCGGGAACGCACAAGTAGTAATATACTACTCCAAAGCAGTAGTACTATTACTTGAATCTTCCTCCAGTTCTTGCTGGATACTGGCCACGAGCTCCTCTGGAAACTCAAACTCGTGCAATTTCTCGATAAAACTATCAACATTTCCAGAAAATAAATAAATAAATAATAAAAAAAAAATTGAAGAAAAAAGCACGTACTGGTGGTCAAGCTGGTGCTGGCGTTGTGTGTACAGCCATTTATTGCGGTCCATCGACGCGTCAGGTTCAAGAAGAGGAACGGAAATGCGGTCTTGTAATTGAAGCAGGAGCTCGGTGAGCAGCTCAGTCCACTGGGTCGAAAGGCACAATAAAACGTTTTTTTCTTGGATCAAAAACTTGCAAATTTCGACTGCTAGTGGAAGTCCTTCTTGTGGCGCGGTGCCGCGACAAAGCTCATGGACCAGTACGAGCGACTTCTTCTTGGCTCGTGTGGTGGCAAGTGCCATGGTCTCACTGAGCTCTTGCATCTCGGTGAGAAACGTGGACGCGTTGGCCAATGGTGAGTCGCTCGCGCCAGAGCGCAAAAAGAGCGAGTCCAAAATGGGCAATTTAGCAAATGAGCACGGTACAAAGCAGCCAATTTGGTGGAGAACCACCACGTTCCCGATCTGCCACAGTAGATCAGCAGACGAAGCGTCGATGGCGCTGTGGACCGCCAGCATTTGGTGGGCATCGAGTCGCAGCGTCGTCGTCTCGGTGGAACAACCTGGCTCGCTATGACTCGTCAGTCCACGGAGCCCTACGATCTCCATCTCCATGGCGCCATCGTCAGAAGAGGTGGCGACCGTCGTCGTCGTGGGCCGTGTGTACTGGTACTGGAGAGAGACTTGGGCAAAGGCAGCGAGAAGGTCCAGCTCGGCTGTGTTGCTCATCAAGTGGGCAAGAACGGGTCGTACGCTTGTGTTGAAATCGTTTGCCAGCGACTGGACCAGCTGCGACTCGAGCCGGTGGAGCGCGTGGCGGTACGCTCGCCATTGGGCTGCTAGTGTATCCAGCTGTGGTGTGGAGAACCACACGCCTGTGGTGCGACGCGAGTATACAAGGCGAGGGAGAAGAAGGCTGGCGGCTGCCTTGATGGTCTTGATGGTCTTGATCGCTCGTGAAGACGCCTGGAAGATTCGGTGGCCATCTTGGCGCGTCACACGGAAGAGAACCGGTTGAGTACTCGCCAGTGTGGGTGTGGAGAAAGAATCCACGGCATCTTCGAAGACGATCTTGATCCGGTCACGTGGAAGAAGCAGCTGCACGCCCATCTACCATCAGAAAGATTCACATAAGTCTTCTATCATTTTATGAGTCGGGTCCTTGGTCCCTTGTCTACGTACCTCGTCTCGATGGCGATGGATGGCTTGCTCACCGCTCTGGATTTGAAGTCGCAAGGATGTTACGTCACTTGGCGTTTTTGGCTCGTCGTCCAGTGGACTGAATGCATCCAGTTTTGTGAGAGTATCGTTGCTGTACTGTTGAAGTGGGCTTGTTTGTGGGAAGTAAAACGTTTGGCAAAGTGCTGGCGTGGTGGTCTGCGTAAACGCCTCGTATGAACCTACGAGGCGTTGTATCCACTCACAACAAAAGCGGAAATCCTTGACGCCACACACAATATTAGGCATGTTTTGGACGCGACGAATCGCCATTAAGAAAGAAAACCAACCTGTAATGATGGTGGACATGTTTTTGTAGAAGCAGTATCGCTGCAAAACCACGCCAGTGGGGTCGCCTCTCCTTCCACCACACAATCCAGCAACGCCACTAGACGTCGTAGCAGGAGTGTAGATGAACATGACGGGCTGCTCGTTGGCTCGTGTGACTTTGTATCCTCCTTGACGAGTTGTACGAGTTCGCTGAGAATATCCTGGCGTCGTTCGATCTCCAATGGATCCACCTCTGGTTTCAGCAGGCGCTACCACAACCACAACCAACATGAGCCACAGTGGAAATAAATAAAGAAAACACTCAGCCACACGTACGTACATCACGGAGCAGTCGACGGCCACGCTTCGTGCGGCACCGGCGTCGGGAAAGCGTGTAAATGCTAGGCGATGATGATGTCGACGAAGAAGAGCACTCGCCATGCTGTGCTGGACTGAGAAACGCATGCTTGGCTGCGTCGTTGAGTCTGTTTACAGACAGCTCCAAGTCAGTACGACGTTACGCACGCGGCGTGGGTCTTTCCACCAAGGGGAGAGTTCAAAGTGCACCTCATGTATTGGCGCAGCGGCTTCTCGTACGCCTCAATCGCCAGTTGAAAGCCATGCTCGAGCTTGGGATCTCTCAGTACGTCGCTATGTCTTTGTAGGATGCCATACAAATTCTTCACGCCACACGCAAAGACTGCTGGCTGGACGCCACGGTGCTGTGCTTTGTTGAACACCTGGGTAGCCGATGGGTTCCACAGCATGCACAGTGCTTCTTCCATGGACTCTTCTTTTTGATGGTCCGCGAGCAGCTCATTCTGATGCACAATGACAATTTGGTGGTTCCTTGTCGATGCGAATCGTTGTAAATGCGGGATCCAGTCCACTGGGCAGTCTTCACTTGAGTCTAATACAATGATCTCCACGTCATCGCATTGGATGTAAGGGTTTGCCCACGATAAATCGTCCAGAAGGATGTCGAGCTGCTCGACCACATCAGCAGCTACGACCAACGGAGCCAGCAAATGCCACGTGATCGCTTTCGTTTCTAGTGCAACGACCGCCACAACGACCTGGACTGCTTCTGAACCGTCAGGAGAGGGCGCTTGTTCATGAGATGCGTGGGTATTCTCTCCGCCGATGGCGTGGACATGCACAACACCAACAATCCATTTCGCCATTTTTTTTCGATTTTGAAGAAATGTCACTACTGCTTCATAAACCCCATTTGACTGACACCCCACTTTAGTCACCTGACTTTCGATACTGACATTTTACTTTTTTCTCTCTCCTGTCCTGGCCTACCTCTCTTCTTGTCTTCTTAGATCAGATGCTGCAGTTCAATCTCGTGCTTGGCCAATTCGCGGAGCATGGGCTCATCAAAGTACTTGCTCACGTTCACATCTTCGCTGAGCCCCTTGCGACGGCGGGTCTTGATCATAAACTCACGGGCCAAGTCATTCACCGGTGCTGGCTCCAATGGGCGAAGCACGACGCTCGTGTCCAGTGGGTCACCTGGCACGACCGCCCAGTGGTCAAAGACTTGCGTGATGAACGCCTGGCCCTGGGTAAACACCCGCAAATCGGTCTCCAGGCCAAACGACTCGATCACCGGCACGTAGCCACGCACCGAGTACAAAGGCGACCCGGCCTTTGGTGCATCTTGGGTGATATGGCCACGGCGACGCGACAACACTTGGTACAAAGACGAGACTGTATCAGCGGGACACTGGATCTCAAAGGTGTACATGGGCTCCAGCATGCGGGGCGTTGCTGTGAGAAACGCCGAGTACGCGACACGGCGCGAAGTTGGAATGACTTGGCCGCCGCCCCGATGGATCGGCTCCGACGCAATGCTCGCGTCCAGGATTTTAAACTTGGCATTGCGGATCGGCTCATCACAAAGAGGTCCTTCACGGCAACTCCACTGGAAGCCCTGCACGATGCTGTCTTTGATCAGGCCAAGCGATTTCTTGCTCACTTCGGTCGCCAGCGTATCGTCCAAGAGCACATTTGGACCATTCGCTTCGGGGCCAAACGCCCACACCGAACGAGCCGCAAGCACATCCCACTTGTACTTGGTCTGGAAAAAATCAGCGATATCTTTCTTACCCATCTAAAAAACAAAAACAAAATAACAAAATCGTCAGATGTTTTAAAATACAAGTCCAGGCAGAGGAAAATATTCGACGTACGTCCAATGTGATGGTTCCGTTTTCAATTTCCGCTGCGAGTCCTGTATCCAGTGGTTCGGAGATCATCGTGATTTTATTTTTCCGGTTCGGAGTCTCAGCAAAGCATCTACAGAAATAAAAAAAAAAAAAACACAAAATTAAAAAATCCGACTTTGGCAACGCAAGAAAAAGATAAATCAACACAAACGTACTGCACGGAAGAGGTCTCGGCAACGGTCTCACAGAACGCGACCACGGGGTCGGCGACTTTGACTTCAATCTCCGAGTACATGCGTCGCAAATCGTGCATGATACAATCCGCGGCCAGTTCGCCCGTGCACAAAACCACGTGTTCGCCGCTTTCTTCCACTTTGGTGCGCACGAGAGGGTAGCTTTTACTCACTTTGCGCAGCCCGTCGAGCATTTTGGGCAATTCGGCTGGGTTCAACGGCTCGACCGCCAATTTCATGACTGCCGACGTGCCAAATGATCGAGAAATCGGTTGGAAAATGCCAATTTCTTCATCTTGCAGCAATTCTTCCGACGCGTTTGTGAGCGTCGCGCTCTTGATGATCGACGCGTCGACTCCTTCCAGTAACACCCAGTTGCCTGCGGGCACACGGTTCACACCGATCTTGTATCGCGCCTGTGGGATGTACAGGCCTTCCACGGAGCGGGTGCTCATATCTTCATCGTCCTCGGGCGTGTAGGCATCGCCCAGCACGCTCACTTTTTGGTGAAGTCTCAACTCGCCAGAGTACACGCGGCCAAACGCACTGAACGTTGTGCCATCCGGAGACGAGTACAACTTGACGATATTGACCATCAGCGGCGCCTTTGGATCACACTTGAGCATGCCTTTGACGACTGTGAGCGATTTTTCTTGGTTGCCAGTGTACAAAGTCTCCATCTTGGCTTGTGCGGTCGCGAGCGGCGAGGGCACGTGGGTGACGACCATATCGACAAAACCCACGGTGGACGAGCCGACAAATTGCGCCATCACGAGCTTGAGCAGCGGCCGTGGGTTCAAATTGAGCTGTTCTTTGCGCAGACGAAGCCCCATCTCGCGAAGCGACTTGAAAAGCGTCTGAGGGTCTTCGCTGAGCACTTTCGAGTAGATTTTGTACAGCGGCTCGAGCACAAACATGACAAATGACCGCGTCGCATTTGGGTAGGGCACTTTGTTCTTGAACGTGCGTGTCTGTGGGCTGTAGTACTTGTTGCCCCAGAGCCGCGGCGCGAGTTCGGCGGCTGGCACGCCCGGGTGGGTCTGCGCATAGATTTCGGCAAACGATTCCAGCGAGAAACTCCATCCGTGCTGTCCCGAGGCAAAGCAAACGTTGCCCAGTTCAGGTGACAGCCGCTGCTGCTTTGTATTGGAGGTACTGGTACTTGCTGATGGGCTATTGGCAGCGATCACGCCGTTGACTTCTTCGATCGTGTGGAGCAGCTTAAAGTACGCGTCCTCTGGTGGCAACTTGAGCTCGACGATCAAGCGGTCGACTTTGCTGACCACAAGCGTCAGTGGCACCCGCGCCCGCAGCGCTGCCTTGATCAAGCGCTCAGTCTACAACAAAACAGGCCACATTGATTAGTTTTCCATACCCATCGCTATACATCTCCCTTTTACTAATGACTCACGTTGAGCATGACGCCTTCAATGGCGTCCACGACCAGCACGGCGCCGTCAGCGACTTGCAGCGCTGCGGTGGTTTCATCAGAAAAGTTCACGTGGCCGGGGCAGTCGATCACATTGAGCAAGTAGTGTTTGCCTCGTGACGTTGGCAGCACCAGCGAGACCGGCGTGCTCTTGATACTCACGTGGCGCTGCTGTTCGTCTTTGCGGGTATCCGTGTACCTTGTCTCCTTGGTCGGGTCCCATTTCTCCACGTGGGTTTGCTGCACGAGCATATCCATAAACAGCGTCTTGCCATGGTGTAAATCTCCGATGACCGCGACGTTGCGAAGAAGCTGTGGGTGGTCCATAAGCGAGGTCATGAACTCGGTCGAGTACGTGGTCTTGGGGATGGTGCCTTTGCCTTCCAAGACCGAGAAAGTCTTGACTTTGACTGGCTCAATGATCGGCGTTTCAATTGTCTGCGCGTCTTCTTCCATCACAAGCGTTTCCACGTCGCCGTACACTTCATGGGAATCGGGGTAATACTTTTTGTCTTCATGGAGCACGATGGCATTCTCATCGTCATGGCCACCGTGGAGCACCATCGAGTCCACATCACGTCGCAAGTTGTCGTTGTCGTCATCTTCATCATCGTACCTACCGTTTGGCTGGTCGCTAGCGTCGCTGGCGTCACTGTCGCGGCGGCCGCGCTGGCTGCGCGTGGTTTCCGAGCCAGAAAATTGCGACTCGTTGTCGCTTTCCGCGTCGTCGTCGCTGCTGTTCAAGTCCGGACCGATGTAGTTGCCAAACTCATCGTACAGGACGTCGTCCATGGTTTGTAGTAGTAGTCGCTAGCGGCGGTGGTGGGCTTCTGGTGCGTACGGTGAATATACAACGGGGCAACCAAGTTGCTCCTTGCTTGACTTTCCTTGCTTCTGATGTTCACTGCTGCCACTCGAAGGGCAAAATTATCCGGATGAAAACATCCCAAAAAATCCATAAAATCCGGAAAAAGCCCACAACAAAAAAATTGGATAAAATATCCGGTCGTATTTTCAACCAATCAACCATCAATGTGGTCCCATAAATATCTTCTATCAGTACATATCCTAACACAGCCATTGCGCTTCTTCCATGTACGCCAGGACTGGCGATGCGTAATACGACGACTGTAACCCGTGGTGGTCGAGGCGGCGTTGAAGCATGAGCTCGCTCTGGATGATATCCTTTCTCTTCTTCTTCTTGCTGAGCTTTGTCGGCGGTGGCTTTGGCTCCAATTTCCATACTTTGACGACCCCATCAATTGACCCCGTGATCACACACGAACCATTCCAGGCCACGACAAGCGAGCAAATGATGGTATCGTGGGCGCGGGGCACTTCGCACACGACTTCTTTGCCCGGATCTTCGTACAGTTTCCAGAAAAACAGCTTCCCATTGGTCGTTCCTCCCACCGCGTACTCACCATCACTGTCAAAGCATCTACAGTGGACCAGGAGCCGCTTGGCTATGTTAGTTCACCCCGACGACGAGTGGAATAAAACAAAAAAACAATGTGGGCTCCTCGCTTACCTCACTTGCCCAGCCGCCGTCACCTCGATACTGTACAGCTGTTCGCCTTCCAAGTTGTACTGCAATAGCTCGTTCTCAAAGGTCATACACACAAACGTCGGACTGTTGCTGGCAAAGCAAACCGACGCGACGTCGCCCCTTCGTTCACGGCTCACAGTGACCTCACGGTGGAACGCTGCGGCTTCCAAGTCCAATAAGTACACAACGCCATTCCTTGCACCGGCAGCACCCCATAAACCGTCTGGACTGACATCCAGACATAAAATGGCTTCGTCACACTCCAGAAAGGTCTTGATGGGCGACGCGACCAAGTACTTGTCGGTGTACTGCCAGAATTTGATCGTCGAATCCCACGAACTTGTCAAGAACCGGTCAGCACCGACGACACACAGCGCTGATACGCCATCGGAGTGGGCAAACACGCGGTCCAACAACTTGCCGGTCTCAAGCGAATACATATACACTTTATTGTCCCAGCAGCCGACCAAGAGCCGCTTCTCATCGGGGGACACATCGCAACAGGAAAGCGCTGCCTTGGCGGTGAGATCAGTCACGACTGCACCATCGTGGACAGTGGACACTTTGACACAGCTGTGCTTGCACGTCGAGTACAGTGTCGCGTTATCCTTGGACAGAACGGCACAAGTGACTTCGCCCGAATGAAGCGACTGCGGTTCAATCGACTTCCACTGCCATTGCGTGGCACTGCCGTGGTGCTTGAGTTTGCCTTTCCAATGCCAATTCTTGAGCGGTTTGCCAGTCGAGCACGACCACCCACTTTTAGCATTCCAGAGATGGCCAGCAAGCTCTCCGATCGTCCGTGGCACTTGCACGAATGGCTCATGGATGCACTGCAGCCACTGGAGTATGAAATGCCGCGGCTTGTTGCGAGCCTTGTAGAGCCGGTCGTTCTCGGATTTCGATCTAAAACCATTTAATTCGATGGCATTTCGGCCTCGTTGTGTCTTCTCCACTGGTGGATAGGTCGCGCCACGGATCCGTGGTTGGCGAACCCGTGGCGATGGTACCAAGTCAGGTGTAGCGACTTGGATCTCGGAATTTGCTGCAAGTTCTTCTCGTGCTGGGTGGGGAGTCGAAAACAGCAGCTTGGGCGTCTGGCCAAATTCTTGAATTTGAGACTCAATGGAGCATTTCTCCATCGGATCGCTCACAGTCTCCAGATCAATCGCGCCTTCGTACGATAAATAGTAGAATACTACAACAGCCACACAACGAACACACCATATGGACGGTAAGTACCAGACCTACAAAAACGTGAGAGAGCCATATCCACGTACGATTGTCGGCCTTGATGGCCTCGTCTCCTTGCTGCTTGAAGCCAAAAATCAGATCAATCCACTCGTGTAAGTGGCGAGAGACGTGGTCGCTCTCCAGTGCCTCTCGGTTTTTGCGCACAAATTCTGTTGGCGACCCATTCGCCCACGGTGGCAACTCCACGTTGCCCACGCGTTCCAAGTTTTGGGTCGTGCCCAGTTCCAAAAGCTGGTGGTTGGTGAGCCAGTGGTCAGCTGAGATTGAGGTGTCGAAAAACTCGGGGATCAACTCCTTGACGTCGGTGTGGTTGGTCGTGCATCCTTGCCAGGCGACATCCATGCTTCGGAAAAGCCGATCGGCTGCGTCAAATTTGCCGCCTTGCAGACACAGCATATGCTGCGGCACCATCCGCACGAGGTAGTACAACACGTAGCCTGGCGTCGAGTAGTGGGTGCCATACAAAAACGGCGGCGGCATCCCCTCTGCGTCTTCTCCGCGGGGCATGACTTCGTACCGCATCTTGAAATACGCGAGCCTTTCGTCGTTTAATGCACCCACAGGCTTGGCCAAATCACGGTACACCTTGTCACTGGATAAATCCAAGTTGTCACTGGTGTAATCTTGCAAAATCCATGGGAAAACTGGGTATTGCGTCAAATCATTCTTGGTGCGGCCAGCGGCATTATTCAGAAACGTGAGGTACTCGAAATTTGAAATTTCGCGCCGTTGCCATTTGTGCATCATCTCGGACAAATTGGACCGTTCAAATTTGGATAAAGTGGGTTGTTCCACCAGCAATTCGTACAGATCATCCCTTTCTTTGCGGGATTTGAACGAAAAAAAATAGCTTTCCCCTGTCTTGAGTGAGATCTCCAAGCCCGTTTGCCGCAACAAATAGCGGCGCTTGTACAGCTGCTCGATGGTCGTGAAATCCCAATGGAGAATTGGACTCGCGACGTTGTTGAGTCGGGCCGGTTGGAAATATATCCTATCAAGAACGAGAGAACAGTGGGTAAGCAACCTCTTGAGACACATAAGAGAATACTCTTGTAGTTGTACATACCGTTGGCTGGTGAGCACGATACAGCCTGGGAAACTGAGCAAGGGCTCGATCCGCGTGACCGTTCGTCCAGGTGAAATCAACAACTGCTCACGGTAATCCACGAGCCAGCTTGGATCAAACTCAACGACCCGCCGCGGTGCCAGCACGGACAAAAGGAGCCGCTCTTCTTCGGCCTTGTTCATCGATCGACGTGGCAAATTCGCCACGTCATAAATGGTTTCCAAGACACGGAGCAACGTATCCGCGCTGGAATACGTGAGTGAGAACATGAAGCGAGTGTGCGTGTCCTCCCCCTCCTTCTCTTGGCTATCATCACCGGCTTTATGATCGAGTTTCTTGACTATGTACGGATGGTCAATGCCTCGCTCCCGCATTTCCACGACGGTCTTGGCATGGAAAACAACGTACTGCTCGCTCTCATCATCGTCAAAGCTCTCGATGGTCGGGAAGTTGCGCATCCCACGGAAGGAAAACCGCAAAATGGGCAGAAACAGATCGTTTGGCACAAAAAACAACCCACGCGTACACACTTTGAGCCGCCCTTGCATTTTCCTATGGTACACAAAGCCGTCAGCATCGTGTTGATCGGAATTGTAGGGCAGGGCATCCAACGAACCTGTGGGTCGACATGAGCGGCTCCATGTACCGAAACACACGGTAATCCTGTTCAACATAACATCACGATTCCATCCGTCACTCTTCTCGCTCTCGTTCCCTCTCAGTGTGCTTTTTTTCCTTCTTTTCTGTGCTCGACCAACGTACATCGAGAAAGTATTCACCATCTTCAAGCAGCAGCAAGTTGAAGCGCGTGGCCTGCGGTGTGCTTCGCGGCTGGCTGCTGCGGCGTGCCCACATTGTCCGCTTGTCCGCTGCTCTCTCCCTTTTCTGCACGTTAACTAGAGCAACGACTCTACGTCCGGCTCATGCACACACGTACACGAAACACACAGTCACCCGTTGCTGCGGCTCTCTCTTGAAGGTAGGTACTCGCCGCCGTACGTGGGAGTCGTTGGCACTTCCGCCACGTTGAAGCAGCGTGGCGGAGTCAGAAAATGGCGGTCCTTTGGTTGCCGTTTTTGGATGGCGTTCTTTGGGCACGCGGTCAGCTCCGCCCTCAAGAATGATGGTCACGTGTCACCAAATAGTTTCTAAAGTCAGTACATGTGGTAACAATGGTGTCAATGCATTTTGACCAATCATCCAGTCTTAAAAATGGTCAGCTCTTTTTACATCCAATCAGCCAACAGTTGTCCTTGAATTGAACCTCTTCCATAAATCGAAGGAAAATGGAGCAATTTTGGTAGGCACCCAATCGATGTATTCGTTGGATGTTCGGACTGAGCGCCAGGAGCGCCGCGTGAAATTAAGCAGCAATTGATCACGACCATGAATCAAACGCACAAAGATCTGCATTTGCCACCGCTCCCTGGCCCATTGCAGCATGCCCCCATGCCCCCATACCGGACATGATATCCATTACTTTACCAGCAGCGTTATGATCAAGCTTTCTTCACGTGATGAATCTGGCCACACAGCACGTGACGCGCTAATACCGTGTCGTGTTCAATGACGGCAGTCAGCAAGAATACGCAACTCAAGATTTACATGTAATAATCTCTTTCATTAATTTCTCATTCTGCTGTACGATACAGTACCTCCGGGTTGTTCCTTGCGGTTGACCACGTGGTAGGTAGGAAACATATCACGACTGCCATCACTTTCAGAACAGCCTGACGCCTTGAAATTGGTTTGATGACTTGCTCATTTCGAGCGTGCTTTCCAACCCGATGCTGCGAATGAACGCACGCAGCCGCGTCATGATGGCGATCGCACTTGGCCTTGCGCTTGGCTCAAAAGCGACACACTCGGTAGCGAGCTGGCGCATCTCTGGCGGACATCCTTTCGAGATCGTGGGCTTGATTTGGCCCTGCGCGATCATCCCCACAAGCGTCACCGTCGACAACACATTGCCCTGAGGCCCACGGCAATCACTGAAGGGCACTAAGTGGGTATCCAGCTCGGACAGCATGATGCCGAACGAGTAGATGTCACACGCCGCGCCGTAGCTACGATACCCATTGAGTACTTCTGGTGCGAGCCAGCGCGCGACATCCAACGTGGCCATATTCGTGCGCATGGCTGATTCCACGCGCATGCAGCCAAAGCCACCGATTTTGGCTCGGAAATCCGAGGTCAAGAGCACGTTTAGAGACGCCAAGACCCGCTGCTGCCGTGGTTTAAGCAGCGAATGCACGTACGAAAGCGCTTCGGTGATATCCAACGCGATGCGCAGCTTTTGGATCATGCGCTGCGGATTTCGCATGGCATCGAACAGCGTTTCATCCAGATATCCACGCAAATTCCCACCAGGCATGTGTTCATAAAGTGCTTGAAGATCATAGTCTTGGGTCCACGATGCACCAACCAAAGCGACGACACGTGCGTGCTTCAACTCGGATGCGAGCTTGATATCGCCCACAAACTCATCTGCTGCACGTTGGGTCCGCTTCGGGCCATGGAGCCGCTTGGCAGCAAAAAGCCGCGAGCCGTGGTGGCTCACGAGCCACACCGTGGACTGGTTATCCGCACTTAACCGGTGGACCGCTGTGATCTCTTCTTCGGAATACCAAGGCACTTGCAGACTGGAAACGTCCCACCGAATGAACTTATCACTGGCACCAAGGCTTTGACGAGATGGAGGAGACGATGGTTCGAGTTCGGGCTGCTCGAACTCGAGCTCGAGCTGCAGATTTGTTGGCGAGAAGAGCCCTTCGAGGTCATCCAGTTCTGCTTGGCTGACAGCAACTGTCATGTCCTCGCTGCTGGGCTTGGGAAGAGAAACGCCCGTCTTGCCGCCTTCTTTCTTGCGCCATGCCTTGATGCACGGCCGACAGACCCGCACGACGCAGTCGCCCATGGCCTTCATGACCGCCGGTTGCTTCACCGTACACGACCCGCAGACCACTTCTCCACACTGCTCATCAACACGCAAATCAACAAACACAGTCAGTTCTTATTGTCCCAAGTCAAGTCAAGGTGTGGATTCTTTTTTACGGTACTGTACCATGCGGCAATGATGGCGTCGTTTAAAAGCGCTGAAGTTTGAAGTACAGGTGGCACATTCGTCGCGTTCTTCCGATGGCACCCACTTGAGCGGGGGCATCAAGTCTCGCACAGTCAATGGGCGGTCGCCATCGTCGCGTACCAAATCATGGATCCCTATCAATAAGGAAATCATCGTGTTGCTTGATGTGGTCGTCCAGTTCAAGAATGACAATGGGAATGAGAATGACCAACAGTGGCAAGTCGCCACGCCACTATCTGTCAGAAAGGCCAACCGATGGCGCATCTGTTTGTACAACAAAAACGGGGTGCTTTTGATTCACATGACATGAAGCCGATCCAGACAGAAAACTTGAATCTTGGGGAGCTTTTGGGTCGTTTGTTCTGTTTGTTTAGTTGAAACCCATGAAACCCGGCCCATATTTGAGTGGCCGGCCCATCAAACCCACTGAATGCCAAGCACCCAAGAAAGCAAGCAAGGTGATGGCGGCGGTCGAGACGACCGAATACGTGCCGGCGCATGCGCTGCTTCCGCCGGAAAAATGGGTGCGTGCATCGCTGCGGATACAGTGTGCCGTCTGCACAGCAAAGTTCTCCCGCGTTCGGCTCAAGCACCACTGCAGAAAGGTGCGTTTTGGCTTGTGGGGATCACAACACGTACGAGTGCCGCTCTTGTCTGAGCATGCATCCGCCAAAGGGATCATCCTCGTCGTCATCAGTGTCGTCGTCTTCATCGTCATCTTCGCTGCCGTCCGATTCGACGTCATCCTCCGCACGCAGCGCTTCAACAGCATCGCTAGCGAGACGCCGATTCCGCCATATTATGGACAGAATGGCGTCAATAGCTCCGCCAATAGTCAGCCCTGATCAGCAACAGCAGCCATCAGTCAGTGAAGAAGCAACTGAAGAGGAGGAACCGCAACGGCGAATGGACGAGCGGTGTCCAACAGAATGGGATGCGAGCAGCCTTGACGGCGTGCAATGGGTCGACGCAACACAGCTGGAAGATATTCGTCTCATTGGAAGCGGCGGGTACGGCGTCGTGTGGCTTGTACGCCACCAAATCGATCAGACTGAGTTTGCAGCCAAGCGTCTGGTCGATTTTGATTGTTCAGAAGACGGCCGAGGCAAGTTCCTTGAAGAGATTCGATTGGTCTCTTCATTGACCCACCCTTGCATCGTCCATTTTGTTGGTGCGGCATGGACGCGGGAGCGAGACTTGCAGGCGCTGTTCGAGTACATGCCCAACGGCGATCTGCGAAGGTACCTCACATCCACCTGCGCCAGATACAGTGATGGCGATGGCGATGACGATGACGACAGCACGTCTGATTCGTTAGGGCTGGCGGATAGCCCGTGGAAACTGCAGGCCGCGATCGATGTGGTCCATGCGCTTGCCCATGTCCACTCGTTCGAATCGCCTCTCGTGCATCGTGATCTGAAATCCAAGAACATTCTGCTGGATGGGAATCTACGAGCCAAGCTGACCGACTTTGGCGTGTCTCGCTACCAGTCCAACGAAGGAACCATGACGACAGGCGTCGGCACGGGAAGATGGCTTGCGCCCGAAGTGATGAATGGCGGTGGCGACTACACCACGGCTTGTGACGTGTTCTCCTTCGGCGTGCTGCTCGCGGAATTGGATACGCATCTCTCTCCGTACAGGGACATTCTCAGTGTCGATGGCCACCAAGTCCCGGAAGTGCGACTCCTTCTCATGATCTCCATCGGTCAGGTGAAACCCAGCTTCTCCACCAAATGCCCACAAGAGCTACTGGCACTTGCCCACGAATGCCTGTCGTTTGACCCATGCAAGCGACCGCGTGCCGTCGAAATTGCCTCCAGACTCGGCACATTCCGAAAGCAACAGCAGCACCAGCAGATGGACAAGGTATTAATACCACAGTATCAATAGCAGAGACCAAGATTGGCGGAGCTGATGAGCTGTAGATTCAACTTGGGTGGTGGTGGCGGCACCACCACCACATTGGTGGTGCTGCGACAATCGCGCTGACGACCTGTGGATGAGCGGATGTGTTTATTTATTTGTACGGTATGGTGGTCATCAGTCAGGCCGTGTGGCCAGTTCAAGATTCGCGGTCCATGGGCCAAGTGACGAAGGCTCTTGAATCTCTTGTGGACGGTATTATGTGTTTGCTGCACATATTCACAAGTCGAGATTCTCGCCAAGCTTGACTGCATCCACAGCAACGTTGTGGTTTAGGACATCCAGCAGCACAGCACTGTTCAGTAATTTGCGCTGTATACGGGCAACTGGATGCAGTAATACCACACAGTGCTGCCCCATACTGTACAGAGTTCACTTCTTTCATTATCCGCGCTGTATTGTGCTGTAGATATTTTGCCGCTTGGGCTGACGTCGCTTCCACTCCACTTGCGTCTTGCCGTGTATTGCAGGCTGATGCGTGCAGCGAATGATGGCGCTGGACCTCGAGTACCCTTGAATGTCCAAACCAACCCCCACGCACGATTCAATTCATGCCATGGGCAAGCACGTGAGTGGCGTTCCATCTTGCTGAACGTTGCAGTCTCCGTCAGGCTTTTGGGAAAATGCGGTGCAGTCCCCACAATCCACACCACCAGTACCGTGGGTTCACTGTACAGTACCGGTACTGTACAGTGAACAGCTGGAATCCCATTCGTGTGTGCAGCATCGGAAGATTCCCCGCATGTTCAGCCAACTGACCCACAGTTGCATCATCTTCCTGAAAACATTTTGACCGTCAATCCGATCCAGAACGGAACCGGAAGATCCAGAAAGGAACCGGAAACAAGCGGATGCCGATGTGGCCATTCCAAAATCCAAAAGACACGCACGTGGACCGGGATCGGATGATTGGGCCACTGCCATCTGCACAGATCCAATCAACCCAACTCGTATCCCAGAATCACCCACAGATCTTGGAAGCGGCAAAGCAATTCGCTTCATGCAGAAAAATACATGCTGACAAAGCTCCATGAGCCGGTCGTTCCCCCACGAACAGACTGTATGAGCGTCAGTGAACGCCAGAGCCGAACGCAGCGTCATGATGACCACGACTGTACAGTACTTGAAGTACCGGGTACACAAGTTGTGGTTCTCAACCTGTAAAGTATTGGTTGTAAAACAGTGCAGTCAGATGAGCCCGCATATTTTCCCCGAGATTCTTTTCCGGTTGCCTGTGAGTGGCAAGATTCACAACCCGTGTGGCGAATCTCCAAGCACTTTTGATGAGATTTGCCAGCCGCGTTGGCGTTAAATATCAAAACAGGGTGCTTTATGCATACTTCAACCAAACGACCAACGCTATCATTTGATGCATCTACCTTGTTCCGAATCTGAATTTGCAAAGTGCACCTTGTTTCGTGAACCCATCACTGCAAACCACTCGACGATGCCTTCGTCACTTGGATTGGTGAATCAATAATTGGGCGAGCAGACAAGCGCCAAGAGGTTTCTGACCTGAACTGCGCCCCACTGACGTTCGGACAGTCGTTTCCCATGTGTGCGCCGGCGGCGATTCGGTTCGGTTTGGGTTGGGGGCGAACGCCAGCCAGGGGCAAGGAATTCCGATGACTCGGGTCATTCCCCAAATCGCTTCTTCTCTCAAGACGAGTCGAGTCACCCTCCACATTAACGAAAAGATGGTTTCACCTGCGACTGTGCTGCCATTCGAAGCGCTTGCGAACCCAGATGACTGGGTCAATTCCAAAGGGCGCCCCGATTGCTCCATGTGCATGACCAAGTTCACGACGTTTAAGCGACGACACCATTGCCGCGTGGTACGTTCTTCCCTTCTCTATTCTTATTTGTTCTTATTCGGATGACTCACCCCCTCTCCTGTCTCTTGTAAAATAGTGTGGCGATGTCATTTGCAGCACGTGCTTTGTCAAGCTCAAGGCCAACATCCCCATGGTCGGCGTGATCGATATCAAAGTCTGCTCGTCTTGCGCCAACGACGACAACCGCATCAAAAACCGACGCCCATCCAATGCCAAGTCGTCCTCCTCATCTTTCTCTTCCTCTTCTTCTTCCTCGGCTTCCATCGCCAACAGCGACGAGTTTCGATTTGTGCAATCCCGGTCCATGTCTTCGTACATTGAAGACCGCGCGTCGTCGTCTGCAAAGGTTCCTTCACATCCGTCCGAGTCCATGAGCACATACTCCTCGTCGGTCTTCAGCTCATCCAGCAGCTTTGGCGTTTCGCCTGGCGAAACAGACGACTTTCCCGTCGACGGCACGTTTGTGTTTGCCGATGAACTGGACGACCAGAACAGCAACGATAACGACGATGACGGTGCTGAGGCAAGAAGCGCGCGCAAAAACTACAAGGACGTCCGTGCCGAGTGGCTTCAACATGCCGAGCTGCAGCCGCTTCGCCAACTGAGTGAGCCAAATGACCGGTACGATATCTGGGTCATGCGCCACGTCGATGGGCTTTTGCTGCAGTCCAAGCAGCTCAGTATGGCACATATCAATGGCGAGTCCATTGAACAGTTCATCGACGTCGTCGAGCTCGTGTCACAACTGCAACATCCACATATCATTGACTTTGTCGGCGTCGCATGGTCGGCTGGAAAAAGACTGCAGGCTTTGTACGAGTACTTGCCTCGTGGTGATTTGAGGTCTTTTTTAGATGCGACTGCACGCGATGCCAAGTCGCGCCAAGAACGCAGTCGGCTCAAGCTTCAAATGGCACTGGATCTTGCGGAAGCACTGGTGCATTTGCATTCCTTCAGTCCACCACTTGTCCATGGCGCGCTGGATTCTGGGGAAGTCACACTGACCAAAGGCTACCGCGCCAAGCTTGGCGGCATCGGCGCGACGTCGCTGGACCGCGCCGCCAAAAAATCGCGCCGCTGGCAGGCGCCTGAAGTGGTCCAAGATGCCAGTGTGTACTTGCCGGCCAGTGACGTGTACGCCTTTGGCGTGATCTTGTGCGAACTGGACACCCACCAGGCTCCGTACAGTGACTGTTTGACGCCACAGGGGGAGCCATTGCCCGAAGACGAGATCGTGCAAATGGTCGCAAGTGGCGACTTGCAGCCCACGATCTCACGCGACTGCCCAAGCGAACTGCGCAGCCTCGCGTCGGATTGTCTGGCGTTTGATCCAGAGAAACGGCCATCGGCAGTGGAGATCACGGTGCGGCTTCGTATGTTTATTCGATCCTATGGGTTGGAAAAGCAAGAATCAGGCGGCGACAGCAAACGTGAGCTCTATGACATGGGGTTCTGATCGCGTCGATCGGCTTTGTGTTGTCACCAGAGCGATGGCGGGAGTTTTAGATATGTGTGGGCGTGTGGTACGAAATGGAATGTAGTGTAGTAGTAGAAGTAGTAGCTTTGAAAGCGAAGAGCTACTGGTAGCGTTTGTTTAAATTATCAATCACAAGAAACCAAAATTACTTCAAAAACCACGGGTTGCTCCATTGCTCCTCTGCTCAAAGTTGGAGGAGGATCAAGGCGACCAGCTTGATCAGTCAGCAGCGCGCATCTTTAGGTGACATGCGTCAATCGAAAGCCTCGTGAAGTCAACCGCTAGCTGTACTGTATGGGGTCCCCGTCTGGCATGCAACAATCGTTGGTGCAATACGCCACCAGCCGCGGTATCATTGGTAGTTTACCGTTGGTTGCAGCAAGCAAAAGCAGTGTCCCACGGCTGCTGCTATCAACCAGTCGCACTCTTGTCGTTTGCCAGTTGCTGTTTGCCACGCGTCGAGCACTTGAAGCGCGCTATGGCCGACACCTTGGCGTGTTCCGTGCGACGCAAGCGATTGACGTGATGGCTCTTGCGCTTGGCAACTTTGAAATGTCCAGTGTGTACCCATTATTACCAGTACCATATGATCCTCGAGCTATGCATCCAGCTGGACCAACGCGGGGCTACATACCGGTACCTCAATACTATCCATTCCACTCGTGGCTCCAGGACCATCACCGAGAAGGTGATAGAGACACGATGGGTTTGCTGTACCCGAACTTCGACGTACCTGATACGGCTTGGACCGCTGACCGTCTTCGTCTCAAACGAATACAGTACAGTACACTTCGAAGCATTCTTCATTCTTCATTCTTCCACTTTCCCACCACTCCCCACCAGAATGGCACAGCGAAACAACGCCATCGGCGCCACGGTGCAAGTCGTGCTGGATCGCGATGACGTGACCGCTGGTGATCTTCTCACTGGCCAAATCCGTTTGCACGTGGACAAGTTGATCAGCAACTCAAGTAAGGATGTACGCGCCAAGCGTGGGCTTTGTTGGGGCTTGCTGCCACAACTAATAATGTATGTGCTGTCAAACATGCTTGGTCTCTTGTAGCGCTCTCGGTTCGCGTTTCCGGGTATGAGCGCATGACTTGGACGGGCGCTGCGGATGGCCGGTGGTTCGCAGGCGCCCAGGCACGCCACAGTCACTCATGGAAATACCTGGACGATGAGGTATTGATACAGTCTATCAACCAGAACTGAAGTTATCGTTTGGAGCAGCTCATGATTTAAACTGGAAAAACAATTTGATGTGATATGTAGATCATGGTGGTAGCAACGGATACGACAGGCCCGTGGCAAGTCGGAGAAGAGTACTCGTACCCGTTCGAATTCCAATTGCCTGCTGACTGTCCACCCGGTTTCAAGTTTGATTTCTTTCCGTTTTTTGAGACGGAACACCTCTTGGTCACCATGAAGTACAGTGTCACTGCCACGCTTGACATGACTCATCAAGGCGTGGGCCTCACGCCACTGGTGGATGAGAAGGCGTTCCTTGTCCAAGCCAAAGAGCCAACTACGACTCCCACGGGCAAAGTGATCTGTGCGACTACCACGGAGAAAATCCGAGCGCTTGGCGTCGTCAACAAAGGAACATGCACGCTCCAGTTGGCGACGCCCACCGATGTGTACACGCCTTCATCCACCATGGAAGCGCAAGTGAACCTCACGTTGGTGACCACCAAGCAACTCGAGTTTGCCACATTGGCACTGTACCAAGACATCACCGTGGACAAGCAACGGCGATTTATGCGTGGGAAGAACCACATGAAGCGGTTGGCATGCTGCCGACGGTACGGAGTCGCCCTCGGTGATGGCATGGAAATGAAAATGGCGCTGCCTTTTTTCCCACACAATTTTCGACCAACGGACCACCCGCTGCCGCCGTCCATGGAGACCCACTTCCTTTCACTGGGCTACCGTGTGAGCCTCGAGTGTGGCTTCTCCAAGGCGTATCAGATCAAACTGGACGCGCCAGTTCAACTCGTCCATGGCCCCGCCAAGGCGGATTGCACATAAAAGGGCAAATATGATCTAGTCACACAAGTGAGGTTTTTGTCACTCCACAAAGAGAAAAAGAAAAAAAATCAATAAAAATCGCCATGTTGGCCGACCTGCCTGTTGCTTTGCTCAAGCTCATCCTGGCGTTTGCGAGCGATGGCCGCCATGAAGACGTCGTACCAAATGCGCCTTATATACCAGAACAACTGCTGGACGTGTTGACTCGTGTGGATCCGCTGTGGCGACCAGTGGTCGAGCGGCTCCGTCGAGAACTCTCGGTATCCAGAACGATTTCGCTGGCTGCGATGACAAGTGTGGTCAATACCATCGAAGATCAGCCAGAGGTCCCACTGCGGAGCCTTACGATAACTGCCGATGGGTTCAATGACAATGCGAACGGGACCATCACAGCGGAATCACTGTGTGCCTGGTTCAGCAAGATGCCACAACTCGAGCGGCTCGACCTCTGCGATTTCCACCTCAACGCAGCGGTGCTGCCTCGTATAGTGGACGCAGCTTCCCGCACTTGCCGTCGTCTACAAGCGCTTATTCTGGGCACCACAGAGAGCGACGAAGGCTACCAGTCCTTGGCTCTCCTTCGATCAGCCGTGCATGAAGCCATACAGCTCTCTCATGGGTACGGCGCAAATGGTGGGTTCTTGCAACTCGAGTTTCCCATCCGTTACGCCACAAGTGAATCTCAAGATTTAGCACGCGTAAAGATTCTGGAATGTGACTTCTTCGGCAGCTTGGCGCAATTTTGCCCCAGGCTTCAGTACCTCAACACACTGTCGGTCCCAGAGCAAGCCAAAGCTCGCGTCCTTGCATTGAAAAAGGCGTGCTGTCCATTGCCACAATGGGAAGACTTCTGGGAAAAATGTGGAGAGCTGCGTCATGTGAACTGGCTGGCGTTCCCGTACTCTGACGCCCACTTCAAGGTCGCCTCCATGTACGCCAAGCCACATGTCCGGACACTTGTCTTTGATGGAGCAGAAGGAGCCCACACAGCTGATGCCAATGGACAATCCACCTACTCCAGCACAGGTCTCTCTCACATGTTCAGTGCCTTCCGTACCATCACAGAACTGGAAATCAAGTTTGACCACAGTCTCAGTATCGCCCACGGCTTCCAGCGTCAATTTCTATGGAATGACAGCTTGCTCATAGCCCTAGCCTCATCATCGTGCGGTGACTACCTCGAAGTCTTCAAGCTACTGGAATATGATGGAACTGGTGGTGCCAATATCCCTACACCGCTGTCCACCATCACGGACACTGGCGTCATCGCACTGGCGCTTCTACCAAAGCTTCGACTTGTGGAAATGAAAGTCACGCAGGTGACAGGACTGGGTGTGTACACACTCATGAAGTGTGCTTCTCCTGTACCGGTACTGAATTGTCAACCACCACCACGTATCGTGAAGTTAGATATCGGCTGTTTGCTGCTTGAGGGCTTTATCGATGACGAAGAGGAAGACCATATCGTGGAGTTTTATGAAGTCGTCCAGCAAATTCTAGAGTTGATTTGCCAGGATCCACAAGCCATTAAAGGCAAGTGGTTTGTCGTGGAGCTCACAAACCGATCACGACGAGATCCAGACACAGATGAATGGCGTGACGTGGTCAACCAGTTGATGCACAAAACCCAAGAGCATGTCCACGTTTCTATGGAACAAGATTCTGATAGCCGCATCGAAAAGATCACATTTCGAAGCCATCTGGAGCGGTAAGCACGTCTTTGCGTCCATCATACTCTAATTCGTCATTAAATCTTAACTTTAGTGCATTTTCCGTTTCATGTGGACCACACTAAATAATTGCAACACAAGTTGCCATGAAAATGGACAAGAGTTCATTTTCCAAAATTCGCCCAAACAAAAAATGAAGCGGCCAAAGCGAAAGCAACCAGCGGCGGCCGACACGGACGAGCAGCAGCCACCGCGGCAACGCGCGCGCCACAGCCAAAGCAAGAGCGACAAGCTCAAAGCCCCCTTGCTTCGCCTGCCAGCGGCTCTTTTCAACGAACATATCCTTGGCGCGCTAGTGCCGTTGGCCAATTTGAAAAGCAAGGCGCTTTTCTCATTAGACGGCTTGCAATCACGGCGGTACCCAGCGCAATTTGCAACTCTCCGAAGTGTGTGCCGCCCATGGAATGAGCTGCTGGAAGCGCGCATTGCCGATCTCCAGAACCGGTGCCAATGGATCGAGTTCAAGAAGGCCGACCACCAAGAATGCGACAAACTGCTTCTTTTGGAAGCCAATTCGGAGCAGGTAGAGCAATTGGAGATCACCACAGGGTACTTGTCGACGGAAGGCGGTGGGCCTCAGCTGGTCACCAAGCACCGTTCGCTCAAATTGGCCGGTTTGATCGAATTCCCATGGCCAAAACTCTTTGCAAAATTCCAAAACGTGGTGCGATTGGATCTCTCAGTCTTGCTGGGCACTGTGGTCTGCGACGTACTCAAAGCGGCATCAACTTCATGCCCACAAGTGCAAGCGCTGGTGCTTCCACACAAGTCACAGAAACCAGGCAAGCGCACAGGGGCCCTGGTGGTGGCCGTCGACACAGCCACAGCCACATCAGTTCTTGTGGACGCGCTGCGTGCCTGGCATGCTACAAGCGGTGGCTTGCGGCTTGTCCATATCCCATGTTGGCAAGCCGATACAAATGGCCAGTACAACGACTTGTTGACTGGCATAGCCTCGTACTGTCCTCGTCTCCAGTACCTTCGTGGGTGGCACACGGGACACGCAAATCCAGATCTCCACACGGATGAAGTGACCAAGATTTACAACGTCTCGTCAGACGTGTGGGATTCCTTTTGCATTTCGTGCACCGAGCTCCACGAGTTTTCATGGCGCATGGCGCCTCTCCGTCTGCCACATGCTGATGCCTTTGGCTCGGCGATGAAGCCCCAGTTACAGAACTTGTACATTGCGGACGAATTCCGTCTTTGCGAAGTGGACGACTCCGCCACCCAAGAAGAGGACCTTCCAAACGACTCCCACGCGCTCGTGAGAGTGCAGCTCATGCTGCGCTGTCTGCCTGGTCTTCGCACATTTGATTTAAAGCTCGGCTCGGCTCGAGCCTCCACTGTGCCAAATAACTACAGTCGCAGCGTGAACAGAGCCGACTCATTGGCACTAGAGATGGCAATGTATTGTCGCGAGGTGGAGCAGTTTAAATACTGGATCCCGTATAAAGACCAGGAGCTAATGATGACCAGTATCGGGCTCACTGCACTGGCGAGTCTGCCCGCGATGAAAGAGCTTGTGGTGAGTCCTGTGCAGCTTGCTGAGGGCTCGTCCATCACTTCAATCGTACAGGCGATGACGCGCACCTCTCGTCAAAAGCGACTTGTCTACCTCACCTCCATCGAGCCAGTGCACACAGCGATCCACGGGTTTCTCCAGTTCCTCGCGACGGCCACCACGACTACGACCACCACGACAATCTTGGATCTCTTTGGCGACGGAGCGCTTCGCGTTGTTGTGGACCGCGACTCAATGCAATCAGTGACCGAGGGGATCGAAGCCAAGTCGCTTTTGTCCCAAGCCACTTTACAAGCGCTTCTCCAGTCCATCGAGACCAAATTTGGAGGCACCCGTGTCCACTTTGAGTTGAATGTGCTTGACTTTCCGTCTGGAAGTGCCGTCAGTTCGATGACGGTGTGTGTCCACTCCACAAAAGATACGCCCCATCATCACGGTACAGAGGCAAACAAGAAACAAGCAAACAAACGACAGCGAGCCATCGAGATGGACCGCACGACACTTCGCCTGTCGTAGCGTCGTGTGTGGTCATCAGGGCTACAGTATTCTACAGTCGTAAGTGTTAAACTGTCCCATTTTCAAATTCAACCTCCTTATCGGCGTCCTCCCATGCCAAGTACTTTTGTGATTCTTTGACCAAGTGTCTCGTGGCGAATTCCCTCCGTGGGTCGGTAGCTGGACCGTGCGCTGGTCTTGTTGATGCGTAAATACATCCCAGAGATTTTGCAGCGGATCCCATCCTCGTTGGTAGTATTAGTACCGGCATCCACTTTGTGAGAGCTCACGGAGATGGAGAAAAACTGGATGGTCTCGCTATGGCGCAGCTTGATGGAGTCATACAGTGCTACCAGTTCTTGTTTGGTGGGCATCTCGTGGACTTTAATGGCGTCGTCGTCACGGATCTTTTCGTAGGAAGAGCAGTCAATGAGAACGTACAGTTCAAACTGGATCATGGCCAAGTCACTTGAATCCACTTGGTCCAGGAATGTAGAAACTGCAAGATCGCCTTGTGAGGTGTTTTGTGCTGGAAAACTTCGACGTGGCGTGAACGCAGACGACTGCTGATCATGGTCTCTAACATATCCACCAAACTGCGATCGACCACATGCACTCGCCCATAGAGAATGATCTTTTTCAAGCTGCGACAGCACACGAGCGCTGTGACGCCAACATCGGTCATCACTAAGTCTTTTGGGCCACAGGGTCCTTGGATCCAGCATCGGAAAGTCTCCAGAAGTGGACAGTGGAGAATAGCGAACTGGACAAACAGATCCAGTGATCCAGCGACACTGTGCAAGTCAAAATCATCACGTGAGCCCTCGAACTCGCCCTCGAGCTCCAACTTCAGATGCAGTAATAGCGGCACAGCGGTGAGCACGGACTGGATCGTTTCCAGATGTGGGGTGGCCTGTTGGGGGTCTGGCAAACATGTATTGCCGATCACAAGCCGCTGGAGATGAAGTTTGGGCTTTTTTCGAAACTGATCGATGGAGAACTGAGTGAGAGGCGCCATCTTCCAGTCGAATTCACGTAGTTGTGTGCAGTTCAAACAGAACGACGCCCACACACTGTCCGTGACATGGCCCAACTTCGTCGTCATCAAGCTTCCACTGGATTCGTAGCTTCCTTGGAAATACGCGATGCGTGGGCAATACCTACTGACCGCAGACAGCAAATCATCGTATCTGTGCTGTGGGTCCTTTGGCCATGTGGGCAGAAACAGCCCGCGCAGCCCGCCGTTGGATGTATGCCAGAGGCGCAAGGCGTCGGCGAGGATGATGGTGAGTTCATGACCCACTGTGTGGCAATGTGAATGTGCATTCTGGTGTGATAAGAACTTGGAGATGGGGGCACACAGTGGCCGCGACTGGAAGAATACGGCCCAGCACATGGAGACATGCTTCAAAGAGATCCAATCGCACAAGGTTGGGCACAGCACTGAAGATTGGTTGCCACGCTCTTGTAGTTTGCATCACGGCAGCGTGGACCACTCTGTGGCGATCTGCAGCAAGACAACGTCACGGCCTTTGACGGCGACACAGCTGATGATCTCATCGCATTCTTGGTCGCTGCTGTAGTCATGGAAGTCGACGCGACAGACGCGCTTGTTGTGCGCTGTGATTCGACTGTGTGCGATAAGGAACCATTCGCGACACACAAGCGCCACTCGCGCAAGCTCTTGTTCAAAGCTTGCTGCTACCGGTACAGAATTGGACAGCATATCCGGAATGGGGGCGAGAAAATTCAAGACGTGTTCTTGAAGAAGAGACGACGGCAGTCTTGCAAATGGAGGAGGAAAAGGCGACATGCGCAGATCATTGTGCTCTTGTTGTGCGTTCATATTGGCTTCTGGTGTTTGGCGCGTCGCTTGAAACCCACCGGTTGCTCAATGGGTGAGTGAGTATCGGTGTGTTGCTGATCGGTTCCGGCCATGAGTCGAATTTCGAGAGTGAGAATGTATTGGCTAATTATATCGAACTGGAGAATATTGGGTGGATATGATTGGCCATGTTTTAGTCATAAATGATATTCGATCAACAGCCTTGTTTTTTGAATGGCCCAATAAATCCAATCCAACGTCCTGACTTCTTGGTGGGGCCAATGAAAAATTCTGGACTTGCACGTCCTTTCCCATCGCTGATGCGCATATACCGCCAGTCGGAAAACGAGTCGTACACAATGCGACTGAGCCCCATGAACGTTGACTCCGAATAGACATTAGGGAACATGTAATCGGTTTGGTCATAATCGTCGTCGTCATCATCATCCTCATCATCCTCATCGTCCTCGTCGCCAGTGCTCTCGTTGCTTCCAGATTCCTTCACCTTAACTATCAACTGAGGCTGAGGCAATCAAAGCCTCCCCACCGCTGCCTCAGTTTATTTGACCAGAAATGTGGCAAGACATCACAATGGCGAAGTAACTCAAACCCACGCGTCTTGATTTCACCTTCCAAACGACCCAACAGACAAGGGTAGACGACAAGTCCAAACCCATCCCAGGTTTCCATCTCATCTTCGCCAAATGAACCCAACTCGTTCTGAACGAGAACCAAATCACAATACAGAGTGAACGCGTCTTCGTTCGATGGCCACGCGCTCGCGGATGCTTTGCCAGACTGGATGTCGCTCAGAAACTGGTACTTGGCCGGTTGAAAATACGCGCCGACGCTCGGCCAAAACGAGAGGTCGTTCCCCAACATGTACTTTGGGTTGGCATCGCCACGCTCTTGGTCCGATACATCCACACGCTCAGCATTCCACGCATCGATCGCGACGCGGGCAGGATGGCGATCCCATAAGTACTTTGCTCGATTCCCGATGACATCGCTGTCATCTTTTAGCTTGCGCTCCACCAGTTCGGTCTCATCCAGCGTCTCATACTTCATGATATCAAGCGAATAGCATACAGTGTCATTGTCGTAGATTTGGTGATTGAACGTTTTGCTTGCGTCGACTGTAAAGTCATAGTGGCTGAGCACCATGGACCGCCAAAAGCTTTCGTTTGGCGGTCCAATTAGCTGGCCAAGCCCGGGGACCCCACGGCAGAGTGATACGATCACGTGCAACGCATGCGATGCTTTGCTCTGCTTCACTGAGGCACCACTTTGGCTCGCCGTGGCGACTGGGATGAAGCTCGCGATGATAGCCAAAAGCGCTGGCTCATCCGCGATGACGGCGTTGGCGGCAGCGACGAGGCGACTATGAAAAGAGAGCTTGGCGCGCTTGGAGGGAGATGCCATGGCGGTTGTTTAGGAAATGGGAACTGATCAGTCGAGGAAGTCTGAGCGCGGAATCCCGGGCTCCGTGGGCAGCTGCGCGCTGAACAATCTGTTCGCGGTAGACTGAGTTCTGACTGGGAAGGGCCAAAGTCTGGAGCACCCATATGCATGGATACATTCCTCAAGTGTCAATGAGATGTCCCCCTCATCCCAACGTATGAATCGCACGTGTGTCACACCAGGTGCCAAGAACAGTCCACCGGAAATCAGCAGTATGAGTTCCATACCTGGGTGCCCAAGCGGTACAGAAATTCTGTACCGCTACCTGTACAGATCCCGCATGAAATCGCATTTTGATCCTGCCAAGGAAAATACTGCCAAGTACTTCAGCCTCTCAGGCCGGCCAGTACAGTACTGTATTCGTTCACTGCCAAGCGGCCTTTGCTTAAAAAATACTTCGTAATGAATTCAAGCACATTACAGTATCATTGTTATTCTCGGTGTCAACGCGTAACACGTAATTCATTCATTCATCCTCGGTGTCAGTACCTATACCGTCCAGTACCTGCAGTACTGATGAGACTTGAGTTGCTGAGACCGAGATTGAACCCTCGTACCGTAGCGTCGATTCATGCCATGGATACTGGGACCAGGCGTCGTGGACTTTTCCAATAAACTCCAGTAAAACAAAAAAAAATTCTAAAAACGCCGTTCTAAAATCCTGCACGTTTTCTCTCTATGACCACGATTGATGGAGAAGAACCCAAAGAAGCCATCAACTGGAAGAACTTTGGTTGGGTTCTCCAACCACCGAATTCAAGCTCTCTCAGAACATGAAGCACGCTCAGGACGACCCCATTGTCGACGCACGAGCACCCACACGACGACTCTTCCGCGTGCAGCAACCGGATGCCGAAGCTGACGCATCCGACGAGAGCCTGCTCAGCCTTGACAACACCTCTTTTTCCCAGTTTGGACTGCTTAACCGGGTGCCCATGGTACTTGCACGTGACGCCATCGTGGCGTTTTTGGCCCCAGAGGCCAATTTGCAAACCATTTGTCGCACCGGCCTGAATCCCAGGCTGTACAAGTCGCGGCTTGCTGCTTTCGCTCTCGTGTGCCGCCGTTGGAATCTTCTCGCGGAGCTTCTTCTCGCGCAGTACGAAAAAAAGCTCTGCGTTATCGTGTACGCAACAACCATAGATCCAGGTTGCATCCAGATCCCACGTGCCATCATCGATTCCCAAGGCAGTGAGGCGAGACAGTTGATGCTGGAGAACGAGTTTGAGTATTTACCACCGCGCTTACAACGGTTCCGTTGGCAGCCTCTTCTTCAGGCATTCCCATACGTCATTCGCCTGGATTTGCATCGCGTGTGTTTGTCTTTGATGGAAGTGGTGTTGCCATTGGCATCTGCCAACTGCGTTCACATCCAGGCACTCGTGCTGCCACAAGCACTGATCAACACCTCGCTGACAAACGAGACACGCGTTGTCAACAACGGACTGACCGCGATTCTAGACGATGCGTTGCATGTGTGGTATGACGCAACGGGCGGACTTCGCAGCCTGTGGGTATCTGTGTGGCCGAAAGACGACCAGGACCAGTACAACGACCTCCTTCTTGGGGTGGCGACTTTCTGCCCACAGTTGGAGCGCATCCATGGCTGGTTTGGCTTGTATGACGAATTTCGCGTGGCTACCTTGGGTGATGTGAGTCTGACGACATGGACCGTGTTTTGGCAAAAATGCAACCACCTTCGTGAGTTTTCGTGGATCATAGCGCCCTTGACGCCATCCTATATCGAGCGGTTCCGCATGACGCCCAAGCCGCACCTTGTGGACCTCACGATCGCCACATCGGATCAACTGCCCTGTACGCCTCACCTTGATATCGTCATGACCATGCTCCATGGGCTCCCACAACTGCAGTCTCTTGCGGTGGAGTTCCACTCAATTCAAGTCGACGTCACTCCCCCCATGGGAACCGCACTGGACTACGTCGCCCAGGCCGTGGCGTCCAATTGCCCAGCTCTTCGCGTGTTTCGCTGGTCGTCTCGCTGTGTCGGGCGCCGCGGGAACGATGCGATGGTCGATGACCTCAGTATCCAGACACTTGCTCGATGCAAAACACACAAGCGGATCGACGTTTGCACCGTACGCATGACGAACGATTGCCTGGTGGAGACCTTGGCGAGTGTGGTGCCTTCACACTTGAAGATGCGACTTGTTCAGTTGACGATTCGCACTTGTTCCCTTTGTGCGATCCTCCATTTTCTGCGCTTTCTCGAGCAAAAACAAAATGCAGAAACGTTTGCACAAGTCAAATACACACTCTTTATCGATGGATTATTTCGTACACAGTTTGACGAAGTGGACCCAGCAGAATTGCTGTCTCGTGGTCAAGTGGAAACGTTGGTTGCCTCGATCCAGCGCCAGTACGGCGATACACTGACGTCTTTCAAATTGGGCGTGAGCCAATGGAAACCTGGTGAGGATGTGGAACCGCAACGGTTTGTGCTTTACACGCTTGTGTTTGTCTTGAATAAAGGGCCACCACGCAGTGGTGGCGGCATCGCGTATTTGAAACGGGCAGCGTTCCAGGAGCGGCTTCGGTTTTTTTTGAGTTTTTGATAAAAGCAAAAGACCATC